>LPNX010011137.1:414560-423163 GCA_001517045.1 Pseudotsuga menziesii | reverse complement strand
TATATATGATTAGAAAGAACCAAAAGGCTCTTAAATTAACACAAATCCAAAGGCTCTTAAATTAACTATATCATGCCTTCTTCAATGATTTGATGAAACCAAGGGATGGAAAAAGGGCAAGGAAACATCAAATATCACTCAGGGCCAGGGAATAATTCTAAAGCTAACCAACTATCTACACCACAAAGGTCATCTAAACACATTATATCTCTACCCATTCGATTTACCACAAAGTGTTGTAGCTTGCTTAATGCTCCTTAGGATGCCAATTTTCAACCTTAGGATGCCAATGTCCACTATGTTTTCACCCATAACATCACAAAAAATCCATGAAAACAAAGATTTTGGAATTTGTAGGTTGATATAAATGTGAAAAAATTGGAGTTACCAATAAGAGTGATGGAATATCAATTGATATTAGTGATCAAGTAACTTTTTTTTACCAGGGGAAAATATCAGTTCCTTGTTATTTCATTGAAATCAAAGGTAACTTAGTTACAAATTTAGCTATTGCTGAGCACTTGGAATAGATACAGCTATGTTCATCATTAGCAGACAGATGACAATTGATCAGCTTCACAGGAATAATGGACAAGCCTTCAAAGGTAACACCTATAATTTAGGAATCTTGACTACATCCACATCACTAACCTTCAACAGATAGAGAATTCAAGTCTAATACTGAAGTAGCTAATCCAAATAAGCAATAAACAAGAGATATCAATAATATGAGGGGATCATCCACCTCAATCATCCAAAGGATGTCAATAGCAACAACACATACAAGACTCAAGTACTAAGGGCTAGAAAAGCTGGAAAGTGCCCTGATCACTACATTCATTATCAGTGAATTCAGTAAACTGAAAATGGCCTAAGGCCAAGGTTAATGCTTCTTTGGATAAGCTATCAGCCTTACTATTATGTTCTCTGAATATGTGAACTACTTTTATCTTGATGAAGTAAGGTTAATAGGATAGAGCTGAAGTTGTTCCCTGATACTAATCAAGTAACTAGCAAGTATTGGATGCATACACTATCAAATATGTGGTATAAACATCAATACATCCCTAAACTAAGATTGTCATTGAGAGAAGGTACACATACCAATAATAATAATGTTTATAGTACGTCGAGATAGGTGAGGCATGCAAGCAATGCATGTAGCGGAAGATGTAGGTACAATCATCAAAATAGTTTATTTAGTCAAACTTATTAACTTTCTTTTGTTCGTTGACTTAGCCACTTTCAATTCACTAACTCTAAAATAGCTAATAAGTGTTGGCTAATAATGGGGACGATTCATGGTATTATGTTTCATGGGGTTGCAAAATTGCAAACGTGTGAGGCACAATACCACGAATCGTCACCGTTTCTTGGTTGAACACTTGTTATCTTTTGTGAGATATAATTCATGTGGACAGAGTTCTTGAACTCTGTCCTTATGGACAGTTTTCTTTGATGATGATATTAACAAGTATGTAGAAAACAATTTAATATTTTGAAAAAATAGTTATTGTAAGTGGATTACTTCATTCAATCACTTAATGAAAATATATTTAATAGTCCAAGCTATCATGGTGTTTAGAGCTTGGGAATTACTAGGTAAGGTTCAAGTTGCTTTCTAATATAAAGTTTCTATAATAAAACACCTTAAACAAGAAATCCATAACATTTGGTAGAATTCTGACAAACCCCTATTGTCACTACAATTTGGAAAATACTGGGTTAGGTTCGAGTTTCTTTCTAAGATTGACAAAATAAAAGTTGCATGCAAAACAATGTTGTGGCAAAAGTCCCTATAATATAGTTGTTTTGGAGAATAAAGAGGAAGAAGACTGTCAGTGAGAGAAGGTACACATACCAATAATAATAATGTTGATATTATGTTGAGATAGGTGAGGCATGCAATCAATGCATGTAGTGGAAGATGTAGGTACAATTATCAAAATAGTTTATTTAGTCAACCTTATTACCTTTCTTTTTTGCATTGACTTAGCCACTTTCAATTCGCTAACTCTAAAATAGCTAATAAGTGTTGGCTAATAATGGTGATGACTCCTAGTATTATGTTTCATTAGGTTGCAACATTGCAAACTTGTGAGGCATAATACCAGGAATCGTCACCGTTGCTTGGATGAATACTTGTTATCTTTTGTGAGATATAGTTCATGTGGACAGAGTTCTTGAACTCTACCCTCATGGACAGTTTTGTTTGATGATGATATTAATAGGTATGTAGAAAAAAATTTAATTTCTTGATAAAATAGTTATTTTAAGTGGATTACTTCATTTGATCACTTAATGAAAATATATTGTATAATCTAATCTCTCATGGTGTTTAGAGCTTGGGAATTATTGGGTTAGGTTCAAGTTTCTTTCTAATATAAGGTTTCTATAATAAAACACCTTAAAGAAGAAATCCATAACATTTGGCAGAATTCTGGCAAATCCCTGTTGTCACTACAATTTGGAAAATATTGGGTTAGGTTCGTCTTTCTTTGTAACCTAGGGCTTTTATAATGATATTCAATGATCTAGGGGTTAGGTTCTAGTTTCTTGCTTATAAAAAAACATGGCTCGGCAATCCTTCTTGGGGAAACGACCGATTTTCATCCTTCTCCAACGGATCGAGCATACATGTGAGAAAAAAAAATCTACCTATCGTGGCTATGGTGGAACTAAAATCCTTCTGTAAACCTCCCTTAAGCATCGCATTTGGGTAGAGTCGGCTTAATAGCTTATTTGGGAACCAGTTGCTGAGATAACTCACATAAAAACAATCAAACCAATTTGAATGCGAACCAAAATGTGATGGGTCGTCCACTAATTGTAACGCTCAAACTGGCCAGAATTCAGAATCCATATCAGCCAATATGGGTCAAATGTGGGTTGGCTGAAACTATCAAATTGGGTCCGTCATTAGCTAATCACTGTAAATGCATGCACAACGAAGAAAACCCATGTTTGAAATCTAATAAGGAAGGATTCAAGTTGGTGAAGAAGTAGGCAGTATAGACAGAGACCCTTTCGGTTGTTGGTTATGAAAGAACCCATTCTCCTATTATATTACCTCAACCAAAAATTAGATGGTCCATATTTTTGAGATTCTGATGAGGAATATTTTGTAGGCAAACCCTTGTTTGATGATGAGATGGAAAATGCATGCATTTATCCATTTCATGAAGAGTTGGATGTTATATTTGAAATCAATAATCATAGTTTTAGGGGCCCCATATATGATTCATATAATGAAACATCTAATGAGGAACCTAAATATTTGGAACCTATAGAGCAACCAAGCATCCACTCTACAGGATCTCCAAGAACTAACATCATTATATCTCTACTCATTCGATTTCCTACAAAGTGTTGTAGATTGCTTAGTGCTCCTCTCTATTGGTCATTTAGGTCAACTTAACAGTGAAATCAACAATTCCAGGAAAATCTTCTAGTACATCTCCTTTATAATAATGGAAAAATAATGATGTTAGTTCTCTGGAGATCCTATAGAGTAGATGTAAATGTTGACTCAAACCCATACATGGGTTTGCATTAGTTTCTAACCAAGGTGGTCTATTATAGTCCAAGAATTAGTATATTCAATGGATTTCCCTCATGTTGGTAATTCATATGTTTCCCCTATCTAGTGGACAACCCCCCTGTTGTATATGTTGTCCATTCGATTTGATGCATAGCTTGGATACATATAGACATGGATGTTCTAAATGACACGAAGAAAAATCCAATCATCCATAAACCGAGATAGATCAATTTTGGAAACCGAGTGGTTAATCGAGTTCATTCCAACATTGTCAAACCCTTTATAATCATATAGGGGTGGGGGATTCATCTCATTCAAGTTATATTTCTAATTGTTGTAACAAAATCTTGGTGCGCAACAAAGAGTGGGAACTATTTCCGAAGGTAAACCACTGCTCTATTCGGGTCGAGTATTCACATAGAACTGCTCCCTACTCCCTTGCAGCTCTGATGATGGGTGGGCTACAGTGAGCCAAGAGATAATGTTGCCCCTAGCTCTCATCTATCCTAATGTAATATGGAAATCTAGGGAATCTAAAATTTCAGTTTTGAATACACAGCAAACATCACAGCATGCCCAAAAAAACTAAAACCCTGAACCAGTTGCATGCCCATCCAATCTAAAACCCTAAACCGGTTGCATGCTCAAAAACCCTTGTCACAGCATACCCAAAAAATGAGGTGATGCTTACCTGTTGATCCATGAGCTCCAAATCAAAACCGTGAGCTCCAAACATGAATCGTGAGCTCCAAATTTGAACCATGAGCTCCAAATCGAAACCATGAGCTCCAATTCTGAACCCTGAGCTCCATCGGAGCTACTCCAAAATTCACAAAAATCTCCAAATTGCATAGAATTGTCCAAAACGAGTCGCGACAATGTCGAAATAGACTATTTATTTTTTATTATATATTATTTTATATTATATGTATTTTATTTTTATTATATATTATTTTATATTATATGTATTGCCATAATAGTATTTTTTTATTAGGTATAGTATTTTTAACTTAGCTATATTTATTTTTTAGTATATGTATTTTTAAATTAGGAATAGTATTTTTTTATTATAATATGATGATGATGATGGCGATCTTAGCTAATCCCTACAATCTCACCTAATCATTATCGTTATGTTGATCATCATCATGATCATCATCATCATCATCGTCATCATTGTCGTCGTCATCTTCAACATCATGGTCTTCATTATCATGACCGTCATCATCATCGTCGTCTTCATCATCATCATGATGGTAATGGTGATGATGACGGTGATGATGATGATGATGATGATGGTGATGGTGATGGTGATGATCACCATCATCATCATTGCCATCATCATCATCGTCTTCAACATCATTATCTTCATTATCAGGACCCTCATCATCATTATCATCAATGTCATCGTCATCGTCATCGTCATCTTCATCATCGTTGTCATGACCCTCATCGTCATCATCATCATCACCACCATCATCGTCATCCTCATGATGATGATGGTAATGGCAATGATGATGGTGATGATGATGATGATGATGGCAATGTTGATGATCACCATCATCTTCATCAACGTCATCATCATCGCCATCATCGTTATGATGATGATGATGATGGTAATGGCGACGACGACGACGATGATGACGATGGTAGTGATGATGATGATGATGAAGAGGACGATGATGATGATGATGATGATGATGAGGATGATGATGATAATGATGAAGAGGATGACGATGATGAAAATGACGTTGATTATGATGATGATGTTCCATAATCAACGTCATCGTCATCATCATCGTCCTCTTCATCATTGTCATCATCATCCTCTTCATCATCATCATCATCATCATCACCATCATCATCATCGTCGTCGTCGTCATCGTCTTCATAATCATGACCCTCCTCCTCATCATCATCATCATCATGTCCTAACAACAACATAGTCAATGGCTTCTAACAACATGTCCTATGGTAGTCTTTTGGAAGGTTAATTTCTACACATATCCACATATAGGTAGTGATATGAACTTTTCACCAACATTAAGAATAAGTAAAACTTAGTTTACTTCAAATATTAATTTTTGAAAAAAAATGCATAATACTTGCAAACCTTTCAATCAAAAAGTGATGAGAAGGAAATTGTTTGATATAGCCAATAAAATGAAAGGAATTTTTTGTATCCTTGAAATACTTCTTATATCTAATAGATTCCTCGACTTCTAGAACTATGTGTTAGGTCATGATTTTGTCTTCCTTAGTTTCATGCTTTTATTTATGTTTTTGAACCTTTCTATTATTTTTTGTTTCTAGAAAGTTTTGTTTATAAAGATAATTTTGATTTCAAACTTTTAATTTTCATGATTTTTTATTTTTAAGCTTGTTTTTTATAAATTTTGCTTTGATTTCATTATTGAGGGGTTTTATAAGGCATATATGGATTAAATAGTTTTATAAATAACACTAAGGTCAAGATTAACCCCATAAACCAAGTTTTAATCCTTGTCATTGGCTTAATAATATGAAATTATTTGATTAATAATATGAAATTATTTGATTGGACTTTCTTGTTGCGCAAGAGCAAAATAGATACACTAGAGCACTACAAGAAAATCGCGAATGCTAAAATCATCATTTTTTCAGTCTGATTTTTAGGGTGTCTTACCTCTGAGGTGTCAATCATATCATTTGATGCATTTGATACGTGTCTTGCATAGTTTTATCATTGAAATAGGTGGATGATCATCATAAGAGGTAGATCATGGCGATTGCACGCAGAGCAGGTTAAATGATGACATTGAGTAGAATGAGACAAAGTTTTTCGAGAGTATGTTCCTTATCTAAAGGACACGAAGGATATTGAAGGTCGTGGTGAGAAGACACTGCTAAGAAATTGGGATTTTTCAACTGAATGAGGAATTAGAGCTTTTCAGCAACGACTGTTTGAAGTGGTCTAGACGGTTAGAGACAGGTGGAACATGAAATTCGACACTTAACCATTGAAATAACTACATTCCAGCACTTGTATTCTTATGAACAGGTACCCCGCGTGTCATTGCTATGGTTTTCTTAATTTTGGGCTTTTCTAATGAAATCCTTAATGATAAAATTCGAAGGAAGAATATGAGTTTTTTCACCTAATACACTGTAAATGATGAATTATTAACAAATAGATTCAAAGTATTCATCATTTAAAATAGTAAAATTCAAAGCATAACTTGTTAGAGTTTCCTGAAATGTGTGTTAGGTCAGACTGTTGTGATTTGAAGATAGTTAGACTGTGGGATATCGACAGGTGCTGTTAAACCATAGTAAATATGAAGAAAAGTGGAAAAACAAATAGAGCAAATCCCACTGACCTAAGATGGGTAGACAATTTTCCAGAATGTGCAGAGTTGTTTTCAAAAGCAAGATGGTTAACATTTTTCAAAAATATTGATGGATATCATGCAGAGGTATCTCATAAATTTGCTCAATGCTTAGATAAAGAAATTGTGTCTTTTGATACTTTACAGTTCAAAATAACTAAGGAGTTGATAGCTGAGGCAACAGGCATCTTGAACGAGGGAGAATTGTGGTTTAACAAGGTTCCATTCACCTTCAATGCACAAAAGTACTTGCTTCTTGGTGTGATTGTATATTGGGGTAAAGGTGTACCAATTCATAACTTCAAACCTGAATGGATTGAGCCCATTAAAGTCTTACAAAGTTTTATTACCTGTGAGGGTAGATATGCTTTTGTTTTCAAATACCACTTTATATTTCTTCAGCATCTTAGTGATGAGTCCAAGATGAACTTACCCTTCTTCTTTATGAAAAGTCTGCAAAAGATGTCATGCAAAGTTAAGGAGCACCAAAATCATACAAAGCAGTCTATTTTCCATCATGGACTCATCAAGCTTATCATAAACACTGTTTTGCAGAGTAGGGGAAATACTTGGGAGTATTTCATTTTTTGGTCAGGTTTTCAAAATGATCAAGAGCGACAGTCTCATAGAAGACAAGCTAATAAAGGGCAGACTTTGATTAGAAAGCTCAGGCAAAAGGTAAAATTCAAGGATGAAGATAGGGTTAAATTAGAGGAAATTTCAGATCATGCAAATGAAAACTTTGAATTTAAATAGCAACTTAATGACAATGAGAGCAAGAATTTACAGTCAGATATTAAGGAAGCCGAGCCTATTGAAAATGCTATACCTACAGAGACAATTTCAAATGAAAAAGAGGATATTGAAGTGCAAAGACAAAGTCCTATCACAGTTCTATCAGAAGATGAGAAATGCCTATTTGATGATGATAAAGTTCCTGTCACTGATGCAACTATGGTTTGTACTGAGCAGGAATTTCACAGCCATGGTGATGAGGTAGCACTGTCAAAAAGAAAGAAAATAAAAGTTGTTGAGTTTGCCTCAGTTAATCATCAGGGTAAGACTATCAAAATGTTGGGGGAGATTGCTACTATTTGGAGACCTAAAACCAGACCTAGAAATAAACTCAAACTGAACATGAAAAAGTTGTTGAATCCTAAATTGAATAAAGAAAGTGTGACAGTGATAAATGATTCTTCATCTGAGGAAAAATTGAATGATGATAAAGATGACAGTAAGGGTAAAAGGCCAATTGAATCAAAAAGAGAGTCTGTCCTAACTGATACCAAGATATATGATATATTTCTGGAGGTACGAAGTCAAATGTTGCAGGAACAGCAAGAAGGTGAAATAAAGAGTTCTTACTCAGAGAAGAAGGTGTTGGTTGAAGAAAAAGTTCCATGTAAAGCTGAGAGTGAAGAACACCTAGGGTTTCCTAGAACACCTACAGAATTATTGCAAGAAGATGAGGAATTTATAGGAGATTGAATATTCCATGGCTTCCAAATGAGATGCAAACCACAGTAGGAAATAAAAGCTTTGATTCAGAAAAAAGAGAATTTACAAAGAAGTATAAAACAATATCAGTATTAGGTTGAGTACATGCAGGGGACTAATCATGGCTTAGTCATTGCAAACAGAAAGCGTAGAGAGGATTTGGAGGAAGTAAATAGCCATTATTAGGAGCTGATCAC
>LPNX010011137.1:382060-412060 GCA_001517045.1 Pseudotsuga menziesii | reverse complement strand
AAACCTTGTGTTTACCATGGTAAATCCATTATCATGTTCAATAATAGTTCTATTGGGATCACGTTGATCCAATCGTAACCTATACCATTTGACAATGAATAGAACTACCTTAAAGGATTTAAATTCACACTGCATAATATCTTCCAAATACCGATAGTATCGATTTTCTAAGACTTTTGGATGTTTGCCAATTATAAATGAAACATTGGTAACCTCAAAGATATCCAAAACCCCAGAATCTGATGTTTTCTTTGTTTCATCCAATTTTTTGATCTGATATCTACCTCCATTGCAGACCATAGCCTTATGGTGTCTGCAATAAGCAATAGACAAAAATAATACACAACCATTTAATCCTTATGCAACAATACATGGAAAAGAAGAACATGTACGTCAAAAAGTAATTTGAAAAATAAAATATTTAGAGGGATTGGTTAATTATATGCTTGTCATTTTATCTTTTACACCATATTCCAAATTGATTTCCATTTTTGTTAGATTGTTATATCCATTGCGTTGTGCTGCTTTTACCAATGAAACCACACCTTCCCATGATATTCCATGACTCGATTGTGCGCATCGTTCAATCCATACCTTCATCCAGTCAAGATTGTTTGCGATGTATAAATGAACTGCATCCCATTCTTGACCAATTGTTTAATGACAATAACCATTAAACTAAAAGAAAGGTGTAAATCTCCTTAAAAAAGTATATGCTCTTAATTAAAGCAATTATGACTAGAAAATACAATTAGAATATGAAGGATATAATAAACATCCACTAGCTAATAATTACCTTTCAGCTTCCTCAATCTACCTATCACCTTCAATTGCTCCCCTTCAGATTTTTTATTGGAGTCTAGATCACAAATACGATGTAAATTGATCTTTGACGCTAAAATAGGAATATATTCACTAACATGCAACATGTTTTGGTATCCCATATATCCTTCCATCATAGAACCCTCCGTATGTGCTTGTTGTCTCACCAAACCCTTCATAAATTTCAAGTGCCTCTCAATCATCCACATGGACCTTGAGTGCACAGGTCCACACAACTCAATCTCCTCAACTTGGTGTATGAGGTAGTGTTCCCGTGCATTGAAAAATGCCGATGGTAGATGCTTCTGCATTTCACACATGAGATGAGGAATTTCTCTCCTCCAATACTTTATATCTTCTTTATGGATTTCTTTAGATGTCAACCATCTACAAGTGACGCAAACCAATAACGATATTTAACAAAAATAAACATTAAATTACAATATATGTTGAAATAGTGCACAAAAAAAACAAATATAAATTATACAGAGAATTAAAGAAACATTAAGCACATGCAAGTAATCGCTAGTTACCTCATGTATTTACCAAGATTATATATAACTTGTTTAAAATTGTTGTCGAAGTTGTCCGGGGGAGAGAGAGGTAGAACATACTGTATCAAAATACAAACCATTCCATTTATTAAACAAAGAGTATACAAACAAGAAAAAATTATATGGACATAACAATAATAATTACCTTGATGAAGACATGACAATCATGTGTTTTGACCCCCGCAAAATCACCTTTTTTGGTTATGATATTCTTCAAGTTTGCACAAAATCCAATGGAAAATTTAATTTTCTGCATTACGTCTTTGACAACATTGCTTTTTTGCTCCGTAAACATCCATGGAATTGAGTTTATATTAACTTGTTCTCCGTTGGTATGAAATTGGATGACGTCTTTCATTGCATGGTTGCTTTCTTGAATGTCTTTGCAAGCTTTCACAAATTTATCTTCTCCCTCCTTAGCTCTAGTAGTCACCATAAGGTTTTAGTAACATTCTTTCCAATATGCATTGTATCAAGCAAATGAACAATTTGTAGGTGCTCATAGTAGGGCAACCTGCTGAATTGAATAGGATAACTTTTCATTCCTCGTGGAAGCCCATTAATGCCTTCATGATCACGATGGACATCATGAATATTAGTTTATAAATAAATTACATCATAAATCAAATATGGCCACTACAGCAAACAACTCACAATAAAAATTAAAATACATAACAATTCATATATGATGATCCATACGTACCACCATGATGATTTATATTGTATCGCATCTTCCAAAGGTGAGGTGTCATTCTCCGTGTTTTTAATGCAGTCTATTGCTTACCATTGAAAATATTTCTTTTAGTTGTTCTATACCTGTGATTATTAGAGAGGAAATGCCTATACTCATCAAACACCTCCTTTCTTAAGCTTTTTGAACAATGAGATTTTATCTTAGGACCACAAACTAGACATGCAAATTTACCCTTTGTATGAAGACCTACAATATTTAGATATGGAATATCAATGTCAAATATATTCATATATAAAAAATTCCAACTACTCCATATCATTAAATGCAATTAAAGTGGAACTTAAAATTACAAACCACAAAATGAAGTTAACCCAGAGGCATCGTGTATTGTCCATACAACCATTGCATGGAATTGAAATTGCTTTTGTCGTATTGGTATAGATACGTCATACATAGTTATGTCATTCCATAACTTCAGTAGCTCATCTATAAGAGGTTCGATGTATACATTCATATCTTTGACTTGGAACCTACCTAATTCAGTTGAAGTACATATAAAATATATCATTATGAGAACCATTAAGATATATAAACCATGCATAAGAGTCAAATAATATATATATATATATATATATATATGAAATTAAGAAATACAATATGACAAAAGAGATGCCACAACTACGTTATAAATAAAACAGTTTTCGACAAAAAAACCTGGAATAGTCATCGACAACATTATGTGCTCCCTCTTTATTGACAACCATGGAGGAATGTTATTGTTGATAACACAAATAGGCCACATCGTCTAAATGGATTTCACTTGTGCAAATGGATTAACACCATCTGCTGCCAAAGAAATACTAAGATTACATGGTTCTTCTTTAAAGTGAGGCCACTTTTCCTCCATATCTCTAAAAGCATAACCATCTGCAGGCATTCAGATAACATCATCTTGACTTCTGTTCCTGGCATGGTAATCCATAAATTGCGCTATGTTTTTGCACCTGAACAGTCGTTGCAAACGTGGAATGATGGGAATATAACGAAAAACCTTCTGAGGCAGCTTTTTTGTTACTTTTTCCGTACGATATCTACTTACATGACATTCCAGACATTCTGTTGCAAATTCATGCCGATTATAATATATAACATGGTCAAAGGGGCATGCATGAATTGCTTCATAATGTATTCCAATCTCTTTCATGATGGAAGATAAATCTCGATATGTGCGAGGTAAAACATTTGATGGTGGTAACAAAAATTTAGCTATCAAGCTACATAAAAATTAAAAAAAATTGTTAATGTAATAAATAAATAATATTAACGAAACACGCTTCATCCGTACGATGATCAATAATGAGTTAAAAATACAATTATAAGAGGAATACAAATAAACTTTATCATGATCCTATGTATGTGATGGATTATTTTACATACCTTAGCATCCGTGTGATTGCAATGTTTGAAAGACCATTCATAACCTTCAAGTTCATTATCAACATTACAGTAGAGAGAAGATTTGTTTTGGAGCCTTCATAAAGGGGTTCATATTCCTTATCAAGAAGAGGTATATCGTGAACATCATCAAAGTCATCATCATTTTTATTATCAGCGTCATCGTCATCATCCATTCTAACGTTAAATGAATCATGGATCAATGTATTTGTACCATCATCTTCAATTACATTGTCGGTATGATCATCTTGTTCAATATGATCATTCACTTGTTCTCCATTAAACATACACACTCCATGATCCTGATCCTTAACTTGTTCTGAAAGCACTTCCTCTGGAAGATATGTTGTAGGGTGTCTTTCCTTTAATATAAATACATGGAAACATCAATAGATATACATTAATATATGAAAAATAAAAATAATACATACATTTACCAAAAAAATGAATATAATAAACTTTATAATGCTAAACCTACAAATGGACAATATTTGTTCCCCCCCTTAGCGTGTCAATGTTCCCTGCAATGTTTTGTGGCTGTTGAGATCAATATTATTCTCCTCTTAAATCCCTTGCATTGAGTACACAAACAATAACATTTTCCATCACCCCTTTGTTTTGCTGCATCCCATAGTCTAGCAAGCAATTGTCGGTTGTCTTCGTTTGGATCCAGAATATTTCTATTTGACATTTTGTCACAAACTTCGTTAATGAATATAACCTTTTGTCTTAAAAAATCAAGTTCCACACATCAACATTTTGTCAAACGAAGAGAATTCAAAGAATAAAAAATTCCCAACAAACTGTCTATCGATGAAAAAAAAAATTTCCCACAACCGCCCGTCGTTGAAGAATAAAACAATTCCTGAAAACGTCCGTCGAGGAACAAATAATTTTCACAAATCATTCGTCGCTTCTACAACAAACATGTCGAAATGTTTAAAACAATTTAGATTTATAATGGCCATGAGTCAGATATTCGACACCTTGAACATAGTTACCATTGAAAATATGGTACCATAAATTTAAAATCATGTAAACCTTACATTAAAAAAAAAAAAACCTATACATCCCGTCGGATCTTCAACGCTAAGGGGTCAGAGATCCAAAACTATTGGGTTTACAGACCATCGGTTATCCAACACCCTACCATCGGATATTCGACATCTAACCATCAGAGATATGGCACTTAAGGGACGGATATGCGACACTCTAGGGATTGGATATCTGACTCCTTTGTGTCAGATATTCGACGTCGCTATAAATCATTTTTTATCGCATTCTTTTTAGTCATTGCTTTCCGACACATCCGTGTGAAATGTCGGATGACGTCGGATTTCGGGTTCAAATCCTGTTGTGGTGGCATGTTGAACCTCATTTCTAATGTCCTGTTTAGCGTGACCCATGAAGGAACACTCGAATGTGTAGATCCCATAGACCTCGCATAGTGTGCATGGTTGGTTTGTCCGCAATGGAGCATTGCTTCTCGGTGCATTTGGTCATTGAGGATTTTGGGCTAGTCGATTCGCCGCAGCATTGTTGGGAGGATTTCTTTGTTGGCCACCTCCCTGTGGTTGATTGTTGCCTTGGTTCTGGGGTCGCTTATTCCTGGCTTGCCCTTGTTGGTTATTGGGGGCAGGCTGGTTGGGACGGTTTTGCTATGCAAACACTTGTCCCAATGGAGCAGGTGGAGCAGGGGTGGGGGCTTGAACGGCTTGCACCGGTGGTGCATCACGGGGGCTTCACTTGTTGACCAATATCCTATCACATTAGTTCATATTGTGGGTTTTAAAATTATAAAAAATTGAACCAATATATTGCAGGTATTGGGTGGATGAGGGGTTTAAGGTGGGGGTGGGTAGGGTGGTTTATAAGGATTCAGGTATAAAAAGGGGTGGGGAGGAGGTTTTAATTATTGGGAGGGGGTTTCAACAAAAAGAGTTTGGGTCAATATCTCTTGAAATTAAGGGTATTCTTTAATATCCCATGATCGCACGTGCTATGTAAGAGGTTCACTAAGTGAAGTCCCCGTGTGGTGCAGAGTAGACTTGGGTGGGTGTCGGTGCCACAAATGTGGGAATTTGACCCGCATATTGTTGTGTTAGCCAAGCCAAGGCCTAGGCCTACTGTGGTGGCGCAGGTTGTGTGTAAGAAGTTGTGGCTGCGAACTGGGACATCATTCTTGCATAGTCCAGAGTTTGGTTTTGGTAAGAAACACTAGGGGTGTTGCTTGGTTGTGGTGGTATTGCAGCTGGTGTCAGACAATGCTATGGTTGGTGAGAGACAGAACCTATGATGCCATCTGTAGCATGGGATACCCCGGTGCATCCCAGTAGGAGGTGCCTACATGGGGAGTGTCTGGAATGACAGTGTAAAGGTATCCAGACTGTTCATAGATCAGATCAAACTACTGGGCTTTCAAGATGGCCTCCTCTTCAGATTGGGGACGTTCAGATGTGACATCCTTTGCTATAGGTGGGAGAAACGTTTTAAGGAACCAATCGGCCAGAAAGATCCTGTCATCAAGTTGGATCTTACACAAACTATGGCGTTTCCGCCACTCATGGATGTGGTTGGTTATGTGGGTTGCAATATTCTGACAGCAAGATAACAAGATCTCCACCCCTTCATCATATCTGACGGGGAGTTGGAAATATTGCAAGAACATGAAACCAAGGGAGTTGAAATCAAGGTACTTGGATTGTGGTAGCTCAATGTACCACTTGGTTGTGGCACTTATGAGGGTGTGTTGGAATAGTCTTAGCCTAATTGAATCATCTACGATGTTGTTTGATGAGCACCGTAGATGAAACATCATGATGTGGTTTTGGGGGCACTCTCCTACCTTCCCTTCAAACTTGGGAATGTCTGAGGGAAGTTTGGTTGGCATGGGAGGCCAAAAATTTTGATGACAGATAGGGTCATTTGTTAACCGAGCCAAGTTAGGCAAGTTGAGATGTGCCATGAAAGGAAGGTTTGACCCCAGGTTGATGTGAGATGGGGCAGCCATGGTGGTGGGGTTTGCAAGTACATGATGCGCCTACATAACTGGGGGTACTTGTGGTACAATTATGGGTGGGCCAGTGCCCCCAAGTGTGGTGGGACGGGCAGTGTAAGTGGAAGGGCCACTGCCCCCATGTATGACAGGAGGGGCAGTGTAGGTGGAAGGGCCACTGCCCGCATGTGTTGTAGGTGGGACAACTTGACTAGTCAATATGGGTGGTGGTAGCTGGTTTATAACAGTTTGCATGACTGTGCCGGGGCCACCTGCAGGGGTGTTGGTGGTGTTTTGTGGTGTGGACATGGGTCCACTAGGAATTAATACACCGGAAAAAGGATCTGGGTTTGCACCAGCCATGGGGCTTGATGGTGCAGTGTACAAATCTGGTTCAGACCGATATGAGTCTGAATCTAAATCAGAGGCTATGTGGCCTTCTAATGGTGTAGAAGGTCATCGAGAATGGTCTCGATGATGTCAGTTTAATGACCCGTACTATGGTGGTTCGCCTCTTAGGTGTGAGGGATCAATCATGTCAGATTTGTATGTCAAAATGGTGGTAATGATTTTTGGACCCCAGTTTCAATGGCTTCCTATTGGCTTCGGGTGGTCACTTGGCCACCAAGACTACCAGAAGACAACGCTTGGATTTTTCCTCATGGGAGTGCTACTCAATTGGTGGGGGTCATTGCCCATTTCGCTTGGCAATTCCTCTTAGTGACCAGCTACTTTGGGGTTCCCGTGGTACTCCTCACAATGAGTTTCTGGGTTGAGCCCAAGTACTTCCCATGGGTAAGGCAGTGAGGGACTTATGTCCTCAAAGACTGCAGGTTTTTAACTTAGTGTAAATTGTAAATTTTGTTGGCTCACTAAGCATCATGAACTAAGTTGGGTTGATTTATATGGTATGGTGTGTATGTCTTTTGTTTTTCTATTATATTTGGTGGCTGCTTAAATGGTTTATGAATATTCTTCAGAGTTCATAACATTGTGAATGAAAGCAGTAAATAGTAATCAGAAATTTTAGACATGTACTAGTCGTGATTCTGAACTATGATAGCCTGACTAGGTGACTACCATGCACCTATATTTCTCTTCAACCAGGAGAGGGTGCTGGGCTCTCAACACAATGGGACTAAGCCCATACATATATCCATAGGTCACCCTCCAGATGCAAGGTTGGTCAACAGGGAGGACGCTGAGCATTGTGAGAATCCCTCCTTCTCTACCCCCTCTACCTCCCAAGTCACCCGTTTTTAGTGGCTTCAAAAAATAATAGGTGAAGTGCCTATTACTATATGAGCTTCACCCTTCGTCTTATCCCAGAATACTCCGAAGGGTGATGACTAGGTAGAGGAGGAAGGGCTAAGCAAGATGTTGATTTTAAGTAAATTTTAATCAAGCTATGTTCATTAACACATTAACCATTGATTTACACTTTGATTTACACATCCTGCAAATTAAATGAACAGAAACAGAAATAGAAATAAAAACAGTTTGGATGGACAAAGGCAGTTGAGCCGCATTGACATTCCTTAACTTTTAAAAAATCAAACTCTGAGTGACAGATCGCACTTTTTGGGTCAAATGTGGTGAAGGGGTCGCAAAAGTTTTCCAGAAACAGGAAAGGGGGTCACTCAGAATTCGCAGATAGAAGCGGGCTAAATTTTGAAATGGGGTCGCCCCTTTCGGGGCTAAATAGGCGACCTGGTCACACCTGTGAGGCCAGAATGAATGACCTGGTCCCCTCTCTGGGCCCGATAAGAGCGACATGCTCCAGAAACTAAAAAAAATTTGGTCCTGAGTCAGATCCGATCGACAGTAACCTATACTGTGGCCAAATAGACTCGGATTTTCCTTGAGGCTCGGCAGTAACAGGAAATGAAAATAAATAGGAATCTAAGCTATATTTTAATATAAAATTAAACTAGGGCCAAAACAGAATTAAAAACAGAAACTTTGAAAAATAAACCCACGGATCCTGTGGGATCGACCCGGTATGGTCGCCAGTTCTGTAGCAGGGATTTCTCCCTTACTACAGGGCAGGAATGGCTACCTTTCATCTACGGGATGGAAGGATAGGGTTTTTGATGGTAATACAAGAAAAACAAAATTGGAATGAAGCAAATAACAGAAAGGAAAGAGATGGAAACCCTGCACACAAGGTTAGACTCCAAAGCCCTACATACACTTGTTAGAACATGAAATAAACCTGCAAGCAAACTGAGTTAGACAAAAACTAAAATGAAAATGACAAATATTATACCTCTTGGTGGAAATGGGCCACCATGCCCTAGCTTTAAGAAGCACCTCTCTCTTGGCAATGGGGGAGCTATGGCTCAAAGGGAAAATTGATGAGAGGGAGTGTGGGAGGCTTGAGAGGCAAACAGTCTCAAGGCATCCACTCAGGAAGCATAACAGTATGCAAGGGAGGAATGTTTTGAGAGTGACCCCCACCCCTCTAATTATAGATTTTTAGGGTTCTAAGCCCCTGGTCAGGGCTTTAGCCCCTTTCGCTCAATCCTTAGCTCCTTTTAGGGTTTTAGACTCCTTTGAGGGGTTTTAGTCCCTTTTTGGAGGCTTTAGCCCCTATGAGAGCTATTTAGGCTCTTTTTAGGGGTTTTAAGCCCCTTTTAATATTTTTAAGCCTTCTTGAGGGTGTGGGGGTCAAATGGGGTCAAATGAGGGTCGTGCATGGGTGTCCTTGGGTGGTGTAGGCCATGTAAAGCTGAGTGAGGGAATTTTTGGGTTAACAAGTCATATGAAGTGTTGTTAGTTGTAACAACTAGTTGCAACACTATATTGGAAGTACTATTAGTAGTAGCATCCAAGCTGCAACAATCCTATAGGTGTTGGGTTGATTTTGTGAGCTCTGTCACTGAAGTTGTACATTTCCATAGAGCTGTGATAGAAATTTGTACATTGGTTGTAAGTTGTATTTTGAGTTGTACGTGAATTTTTTAGTGCTGTTGAAGTAAAGAGCAGCACTCCTCTGCCTTCCGCACAGTGGTATCAGAGCGTGGTTAAGTTTTCTTTCGTGTCTAAAAGATTGGTTGAGTTTTTTGGCTCATTGTTTTTGGAATTTAATTGAAATGGATACTAACAACAATGTAGTTCAGCCACAAATTCCAGTGTTGTCTGAAATAAATTACGATACATGGTTTATTAAAATGAGAACTATCCTGCGTGCTCAGGATCTTTGGGATTTTGTTACGACTGGCTATCCTGAATTAGCTGATCAAGCAGCTGAGTTGGCTCTGTCAAATGCTAAGCATATTTTGTTGAAGGAAAATTGGAAGAAGGATAATAAATCTCTTGGTATTATTCAGCAAGTTTTACGAAGAAAACTTCCTATGACTTGGGGTGTACCATAACAAATAGAGAAACCGCAGAAATCAATCCCTTCCCAATATGCAAGAGAAATACAACATCTAACACTAAAGGATCTCAAAAGATACCTTATTCCGGACGGCTGTAGTAAATTCCCATTGAGCTTTTTCCAATCCCACTTGCATTATCAATTTACTCTCAACAACAGTATACAAGAAAAGCATGCTATATAATGTAGTGTTAGTCCTACTCTAGCATATATAATCAATGATACATAAGCAATTAAACATATCTATGGATTCAATATTCATTTAAATGCACATCATTGGACAGGAAAAGATATTTCTATTAAATAAATCAGAGATTACATAAGTGACAACCTTTGGCAGAACATTTGCAAATCGGAGAAACTGAGTCCTTCACCTGGGCCTCCACCACATCAATCCTCCATCTCTCGATAGAAAGCTCACAAGCAAAGGAAAGCTTGGGAAGAACACAAAGTGCTCCAAGGGACAAAGGGATACAGACTCGAGTATAAGCAAGCTACAAAAACAATGGACTATATTTTTCTTGCTCTTCAATTCCTCCTCTTCAATGTAACCAAAGGGTTCCTTATATAGTGCTTCAATGAGGTAATGGAAGGTCAAATCCAAGTGATCTCAAGGCATATGGAAGGCCTAGAGACAAGTGACTCAGATCCACATCAACGAAAATACCAAAAACATTTGTCCTTTTTCACACATCCCGATGTACACGGGTCTAAGGGTAATATCCGCGTATATACATGAGAAAGGTATTAAAAGTCGCATACAACAAATAATGAGTGTTTTTAGGGATGATCTTGGAAACATCAAAGGTACAAAAATAGTCCATGGGGTCCAAAGAGTCTGCAGAGGGACAGGGAAGGCCATAAAAGTGTTATCAACCATGTGTGGTAAAATCAGCTATAACAGATGCCCCCTAATGTGTGAGTTCAAAGGGGTAACATGATGGTTGAAATACATTATAAATCCATCCCAGAAGTGGAGTGATGAAGAACCAAGTGGAAAAACCAGCCATCCAACAGTATAATACAATAATCAAACTCCACACATGATTGCAAATACATATAGCAGTACCGGATACATAAGAGTACAATGGCCATGAATAGGCATGATATACATACTATGACATGTGTGGTCATCGCCGCGTACAATATACAATAGATAAGAATCTCCATGATGAAGAGATAAAAAGGACCAAGATCTCCATGGAAGCTGAAGATATACCATGGATCAAGATCTCCATAATGGCTGAAGATATCTGACATACACTGGAATCAAGTCAGGAGAACTGAAATCTCATGAACACTGGCACAATTAAGGAGGTAGCATATAGGAAATGCCACCAATCTAGAAATTATTCTACACAAACCGCTACGAGTACATGTCCTACTATGTGAATAGAGGTGTCTAGGTCAAACATAGTAGTCCATCATTTGATTATAGGTCATTGATGTATACTGTTAACAAATGCGAGATCACCCACCGATAATGAAAATGGGAATCAAGGTACTAGAGTGCAATCTAACAAGTGCGAATCAATGTGTTGAGGTCTAACACTTGGAAGAATCCATTGATCAGGGGACATTGATGTATTCTCAAAACTGTCAATGGCGAGAGAACCTACCACTGATGACTGTAAGTCTCAAGGCACTCCAATGACTCTAGAATCCTATCCTATAATAAATGATCTGAAGTCAATGGGATGGAATCCACTATAAGGACGGCATTAAGGCATCCCCCATCAACCAACACGAGCTACTCAGCAACACTGTATAATGTGGAAGGAATCAAACAAGATGTGCATGAACTAGTAAAAGTACTGGGAATGGCCAGCATGCAAAGTCAAGACAACTAAGGAATGGTTGACTCAAGCTTCAACTTCCTTCAAACAAGAGCATAAAGGTGAATGGTGACTGAATGTAGGAAGCATAGACTTGATATACAAAACTGGGACATCTCTGCGACACATGAGGCATCGACAAAGGCTCCATAGGGATTGGAAGCTTAACCAGTCGGTGGAGATAAACTTGGAGATACGAATACAACACCTAAATTAAAACTACTAACCCAACCAATGGATGTGAAATACAGTGCTATGTTCGAAGGTGACATGACTCGACTGCTGCCAAAGATAACATCTTTTCCTATCCGGCTTTTTGGTTTTTTTATTTTTTTGTACTTTTTCAGATATTTTAAAAAGCTTCAAAAAGAATAAAGGTTCTTTATAGTTACAAATCTAGGAGGAGATGAGTTTCAAAGGGAAAACAAACTAGTTCCAAGCAGTGGAACATACCTACGCTCAATGCAAGGAAACATTTGCAGGATAACGACACTCTGGGGAAAGTCCCTTCTCGGTAAAAAATGGGGAATCAAGCTGCAAAAGATATATAAAACGGCTTTGCTTGGCTAGACATGAGACAAGCTTAGGCTATATAGCTGATAATAAAAGTTAAGGAAGCTGGCATAAGGCTCAATAAAGCAAGAAAAACTCATGATAATGCAATTACAACTTGAAATATACAAGGGAGTCTTGGGGGGAAGGCCAGCATAAAATTCAAGAGGAATATGAATTTCTTGCTCAAGGGCATGGTGGGACTAAAAGGGACTCCCGGACCTAAGAGAGGACTCACAGCATGGGTACCAAATGCAAAACAGATCTAACTAGGACACCCATGTATAGGAAATCTCTACCATTCACATAGTACCACTTCTAAAAATAGCATGAAGGTTTTTTTATACCATGGAATGGGTTTGTACCTAAGGTTAAGATGAAATGGTCATAAGGCCATGCAAAATGCAAGCGAATGTGAAATCCTAACCTATATGCTAGTTTATACATGATACCTGTGATAGGTACAAATGGATAAAATTCTCAGTGAGAGTGCACA
Organism: Pseudotsuga menziesii; assembly: GCA_001517045.1. Taxonomy (NCBI): domain Eukaryota; kingdom Viridiplantae; phylum Streptophyta; class Pinopsida; order Pinales; family Pinaceae; genus Pseudotsuga; species Pseudotsuga menziesii. Next base: position 399,275 of record LPNX010011137.1, on the reverse strand, counting down.
AAAATGGACCCTACATGACAATAATATTAGTCCAAAACAACCCAAAATCATCAATAAAGAATCCAAAATATAGGATATAGGGAGGAATGATCATGACAACTGCACCCAAAGGAAACAATGTGGTGAATGATGGGATATAAAAAGGAAAGTAAACTATAGGCCCAACGTTCACGCATCCACTAGCACCCCCATGAGGGTGACCCCCGGTGTAAAGACCGAGAGAAGGTAGTCAACATCTTCCATAAATGTGTTGATGTAATTGTAACTTCGAAATGTATTCACTTGTATTTCTTATGTATTGTAACCCGATGTTTATTCTGGGATTTATTTGTAATGTACTTGAGTCATGTCATGCCCCGATGTTCCTATCAGGAAGTTTCTATAATGTAAACAAGTCATGTCAAGTCAAGGTGGTTAACTCTCCTATTGTCTAAGGGTTAAAGTCCCCGTAGTTTCGAGGCACTAGGGTTATTAGACTCACCTAGTGAAGTCGGCCCTAGTTGGGTTTAGTCAAGTCAGGGATTATTATAAATAGAGAGCTAGCCTCTCTATTTATCACACACTCACTCACACTCAGTTGTAGTGCATAGCTGAGGAAGAGAAAGACACTAGGGCAAGGAAGAAAGAGGTTACTGCTGTAGGGAGATCATCTTACTATTTTTGGGTTTCACTTTGGTGTTGATTCTATCTTTGAGGAAGTTGCGGGGTTTTCTCCATTTATGGTTTCCCCAAGGAAAAACACTTTTTTCATTGTCTCTTTTGTTTGATTGTTGTGCTTGTTGTTCTCTTAGTTAAATTACCTAATGAAATGCTAGCTTAATGTTTAAAATCTAACACGGTATCAAAGCTAACCTGAGAAGAAGACACTATGCAGCTACGGGAACTAGGGCTTCCTATTTTGTGGATCTCTCTCCACATATTTTCAGCAAACGTAGGGTGGAATAACTCTCCTCCCTAGGGCACATCTTTCTATCGAAGCAGAATCCAATTCTAAGGTTTTTCAGTTTTGGACCCGAGACTACTGCTGGAAATTAGGGATTTTCACAGAAGTGGAATTTTTTAATGCGCTCAGGCCTGGATTGATCTCCTCCCCAAAATAGAAGTTTGGGATCAAATTCAAAGCATTTGGTTGGACAAAACTCTGGCAAATCAAAACCCTAATCTGCTCCTGAACCAGCACTGTGGGATTTCAGCTCCAAATCTAGATCCGACATCTTGACCTACTAAGATCTAAATCTTTTGTATTTCCATTTGAGGTTCTCAGTTAAGATGTCTCATCATACCAATATTAATTAAAATCTTTAGGGAGATGATAACTTTTGAGCCTGGAAGTATAGGATCTCCCTGGTCCTAGAAGAAAATGAGTTGGACTCCTACATCCATGAGGAGGTTCCAGTTCCAGAGGGAGATGAGGCCAAGGCCCTACATAAGAAGAATTTGTTTATGGCAAAGAGGATCATTGTTGATTCAATCAAGGATCACCTCATTCCATAGGTGTCCTCCCTCAAGACACCTAAATCCATGTTTGATGCCCTAACCAAACTGTTTGAAGGGAAGAACATCAATCGGAAGATGACTCTAAGGAACCAGTTGAAGAATGTAAATATCTAGAATGAGGAGACCATCTAGTCTCACTTCATAAGGGTCTCCCAAATCAAATAAAAACTGGAAGCAGTAGATGAATAAGTGGAGAATGTAGAAATTGTGATGACAACATTGAATGGCCTCCCTAGGTCATGGGATTCTTTTATCCAAGGAATCTGTGCTAGAAAGAAGGTGGTTAAGTTCAGTAGACTGTGGGAAGAATGTTCTCAAGAAGAAGCTCGAATAGCAGCTCGAGAAGAAAAGATGGGAAGTGAAGATCAAGCTCTCATAGTACACTCCAAGAAAGGAAGAAGGGAAAATCATCATCACCAAGGTAAGCACTCTCATCAGAAAAACAATCTTGTAAGAAGGGATCCATCCAAACGCAGATGTTATACATGTGATGAAATAGGACACTTTGTTGGAAATTGTCCCATGAATAAGAATGGATCCAAGAATAAGAAGAACTCCAAAAGAAGACAGCATGCTCACACTACTGAGGATGATGATCCTCCCAGGAAGAAAGTAAAACAAGAAAGTGAAGACTCTTTAAGTGAAGATGAATATGTTCTGATCTGTACTCTCACGGGAACTGTCACTCATGGAAGCAAATATTGGCTTATTGACAGTGGGGCTTCCAAACACATGACATGTTTTAAGGAATCCTTTGAGAAACTACCTAAACATAATTCACCCTATAAGGTGAAACTTGGGGATGACTACCCATATCCCATAAAAGGTAGTGGTTAATCCTCCTACAAGCTAGACTCTGGAAAGTCTATGAAAATGAAGGATGTCTTGTTTGTACTAGGACTAAAGAAGAATCTTTTATCCATATCAGCATTGGATGCAAAAGGCATGAGGGTTTCCAAGTCCTCATGTGGTCAAGAGGAAAGACTATTGATGATGCAATAGTGATTGGAGAACAAGAAGGAGGTTTATACAAATTGAAGGGCCATCTAGAACAAGCTTTGGTCCATGACACAGTAGAGCCAAATGAAATTTGGCACAGAAGGCTTGCACATGTGCATTACAGAGCACTGCCACTTGCAAGCAAAGCTATTGAAGGTATTCCAAAAATTCAAGTAAAACATGAAGGGATCTGCAAAGGATGTGCAAAAGGAAAGAATACAAAGAAGAAATTTCCAAGTAGTGAGAGAAAGGAAAAAGGAATCTTGGAAATCATCCACTCTGATGTATGCGGACCAATGTCATCAAGTTCACTAAGCGGGTATGTATACTATGTTTCTTTCAATGAAGGATTTTCTAGGAAGACATGGATTTACTTCATGAAGAACAAAGATGAATTTTTCAACAAGTTCAAGGAATTCAAAGCCTTGATTGAGAACCACACAGAAAACAATATCAAGACCTTTTGATCAGATAATGATGGAGAATTCACATCAAATGAATTCAAAGACTTATGCAAAGAATCAAGGATTACGAGGGAGTTGTCCACTCCTTATAATCCACAACAAAATGGGGTTGCAGAAAGGAAGAATAGAACTATCATGGAAGTTGCAAGAGCAATGCTTCATGATCAAGATCTTCCTATGCATCTATGGGCACAAGCAGCCAGAATAGCAGTGTATGTATAGAATCGTACTCCACACAGAGTACTTGAGAATAAGACTCCTGAAGAATTCTTCTCCAGCAAGAAACCAGAAGTCATCCATCCCATAATATTTGGTTGTCCAGTGTACATACACATTCCAAAAGAGAAGAGAACAAAACTAGATCCTTCAGGAAAGAAGGGTATATTTGTGGGATACTCTGAAAGCTCGAAGGTTTACAGAATAGACTTCCCAGGATTCAAGAAGATCGACATCAGCAGGGATGTAAAATTTGATGAAGACACAACTTACAACAAATCCAGAAAGAGACCTGTTAAAGAACTTTAAGAAGCAGAAGCACCCAGAATTCATGATACAACCATGAATGAAGAAATTCAAGAAGAAGATCGAGAATTTGAAGAACCACAAAGACCTGTAGATCCACCTCAAGAGAAGAATCCTCACAAGAGGAAACATGCTTAGGTACGAGAAATTATCCAAGGTGCGGAAAGATATGGGGCTCTAGAAGAGAATCACATAGAAAGAAAGAGAACCAAATCCTACTCCGGATATGTAGCTTTACTATGTGACTTTATCAATGAAGAACCTTCCAATTATGAAGAAGCGGTAGAACGGAAAGAATGGAAGGATGCTATGATCGAAGAGTATCAATCGATCATGAAGAATGATATTTGGGATGTTGTCCCAAGACCAGAAGGGAAGTTGGTTGTAACTTCCAAATGGATCTACAAGATCAAGCATGCTGCAGATGTTAGCATAGAGAAATATAAGGCAAGATTTGTGGCTCGTGGTTTCTCACATAAAGAAGGAATAGAATATGAAGAAACCTTTGCACCTGTAGCCAGATACACTTCCATCAGATCAGTACTTGCTCTGGCCGTAGTAATGAATTGGAAGATACACTAAATGGATGTCAAGACTACTTTCTTGAATGGTTTAGTGGAAGAGGAAGTGTATGTAGAACAACCACTTGGTTTTGAGACACATGACAGGGAGTCTCATGTGTGTAGATTGAAGAAAGCCCTGTATGGTTTGAAATAGGCACCCAAGACATGGTACGACATAATTGACAGCTTTCTATCCAGTTTGGGCTTTACCAAGAGTAAAGTAGATTTCAACCTTTACTACAAGGTTGAATATGGAAACCTAGTGATCCTCCTACTGTATGTATATGATATGTTTGTAACAGGTATGGATGGGTTGATTACTAATATGAAGAGAAAGCTTGCTGTCGAGTTCGAAATGAAGGACTTGGGTATGATTCATTATTTTCTAGGTATGGAGGTGTGGCAGAATGTGGATGGAATCTCCCTCGGACAAGGGAAGTATGTAGTAGAGATCCTTAAGAGGTTCAGGATGATGGACTACAAGGGCATGACCTCACCTATGTCATCGAACCTGAAGCTATTGAGTGATGCTTCGTCAGAGACGGTTGATGCTACGATGTATCATCAGATGATTGAGTCCTTGATGTATCTGATGAACACGAGACCAAACATTTTCTTTGTTGTGAACACCTCGAGACAGTTCCTGACAGATCCGATACGTGTTCACTTGATTGCTGCAAAGCATATTCTGAGGTACCTAAGGGGTACAATTGATTATGGGCTCAAGTACAAGGCGAATCAGAAGATTAACCTGAAGGTTTATGTTGATTTATATTGGGCAGGCAATACCATCGATAGGAAGAGCACTTCAGGTTGGTTCTTTAGTATGGGATCAAGTGTGATATCTTGGTTTAGCGGGAAGCAATCCTGTGTGGAACTGAGTACAGTTGAAGTAGAGTATGTCGCAGCTTGTTCAGCTAGTTGTGATGCAGTATGGTTGTGGAAGCTACTGTCTAATTTATTTGATCTCCAGATGGATGCTACTTGTATACATTGTGACAACCAGAGTTGCGTGAAGTTGTCAGAGAATCCAGTGTTCCATGACAAGTTGAAGAATATCAAGATCAAGTATCACTATATCAGGGATATGGTGCAGAGGGGAGCAGTGAAGCTCTAGTATGTTGCGAAGGAGGAACATATAGTTGATGTGTTGATGAAGCCATTGGCTAGGGTGAAGTTCGAGTACTTCAGGAAGAAGCTTGGCGTTCTTCAGATCGAGGTTTCCTCCAAGGGAAAATGATGAGACCCAAATCCATTCTAACATGGTGAGAGGATTGGTTCCTTCCATGGTCAAATGTAAGGTCTGAGCCATTCTATCATGGTGAGAGGATTGGTTCCTTCCATGTCAGATGTGAGTGTTGAGCCTTTCTAATGTGACTATAGGATTGGTTCCTACATGATTATAAGTAAGTGATGAATGCCATTCTGGGAATGGAGGTGCCTGTTCAGTTACCAGGTAGCTCAGTCTAGGACTGGGGGACATTCTGATATGACTGTAGGATTGGTTCCTACAAGATCAGATGTGAGTGCACGCCCTTCTGACATTGGTTTTCAGATGTAAGTGAAGAGCCCTTTCTACATGAAGGATTGGTTCCTTGCATGGTCGAATATAAGTGCTGATCCTTTCTAACATTGGTTATCAAATGTAAGTGCAGAGCCTTTCGGCATGGAGGATTGGTTCCTCACATGGCCGAGTGTAAGTGCTGAGCCTTTCCGACATTGGTTGACAGATGTGAGTGCTGGGCCTTTCTGACATGGTTGTGGGAGGTGTTCCCACATGGTCAAATGTGAGTGTTGGGTGTTGCCTTTCTGATATGATTATAGGATTGGTTCCTACATGATCAGATGTAAGTGTTGGGTGGGCCATTCTGACTTAGGGTCAGATATAAGTGCTGGAAAAGACCTACACGGAGGGTAGGCCTACAACCAGCATGAAAAAGGGCTGGCTATGTAGAACTTCCTGTGATGAGAATAATCATGAGATAGCACCCGTGAATATTCAGTGTTGATGATCCAGCAGAGATGATCCAAATCAAGGGATGATCCAGATCCAGAGATGATGCTCCAGAGATGATCTAGATCGAGGGATGATCTAGATCCAGTGATGATGATCCAGATCTAGGTGAAGGTGACTTGAAGATAGAGACAACTTGAAGGTGAAGATGATGAATACTCGATGATGATCCAGATGATATAGAGAAGAATACTTGTGCTGATAAATAGTGTCGAGAGAATGCCTTGTTAAGAGGGAGTGTTGATGTAATTGTAACTTCAGAATGTATTCACTTTTATTTCTTATGTATTGTAACCCGATGTTTATTCCGGGATGTATTTGTAATGTACTTGAGTCATGTCATGCCCCAATGTTCCTATCGGGAAGTTTCTATAATGTAAACAAGTCATGTCAAGTCAAAGTGGTTAAGTCTCCTATTGTCTAAGGGTTAAAGTCCTCGCAGTTCTGGGGCACTAGGGTTATTAGACTCACCTAGTGAAGTCGACCCTAGTTGGGTTTAGTCAAGTTAGGAATCATTATAAATAGAGAGCTAGCCTCTCTATTTATCACACACTCACTCACACTAAGTTGTAGCGCATAGTTGAAGAAGAGAAAGACACTGGGGCAAGGAAGAAAGAGGTTACTGCTATTGGGAGATCATATTAATGTTTTTGGGTTTAACTTTGGTGATGATTCTATCTCTGAGAAAGTTGTGGGGTTTTCTCCATTTATGGTTTCCCCGAGGAAAAACACTGTGTTCATTGTCTCTTGTGTTTGATTGTTGTGCTTGTTGTTTTCTCAGTTAAAGATCCTAATGAAATGCTAGCTTAATGTTTAAAATCTAACAAAATGGAGCAGAGGGCGGAATGTGACTACTCCAAAATCTATGAGCATAGTAAGGGGCTGTGATGCCCCCAAGTCTGACACCAGGGTCCGTACTACGACAAAGGATGGGTGACAAGATACCAGGCATGCCGAAAATAAAAGGATCCAAACTCAAGAGAACATAAATATACTCAAGTAACCACGATCGCAAAGGACAACTAGCACACAAAGAGCACACTCCTAAGAAAATATATAGCCAAAATATAAGAAAACAAAGGGGAGGATATGTGAGCTCCCAAATGCAGTAGGTATGTCTCATCTGGGAGAGGCTTCAAAACTCCCATACACTACAAGTGGAGGTACGTAACTAATTATAGTGGCCCTCAGCTTCAACGCATAAAGCAACTGTGTTGTCTGACCTCTACCTGCCCAGGACACCTACAGAATAACCTCTGCAAGTACCCCCTATGATACCTAGGTAAGGAAACTAAGGTCACTCCAATAAAACCAATGCTCTGGCAGACAGTTGCAGGCAGGATCGACTGTATGGGCAGGGTAGAAAAGCCCGAAACTCAAAAGAGCACCTAGATATGAATACGATCCTGACAATATATTCGGTGCTCACAGAAAGTGACCAAGGGTCATCCCAATCACAATCTCGGGCACTGCCTCATGCTTAACTCCCGTGTAAGAGGAGAATCCTGAGAAACACTAATTATATCAAGGATTTCACTCTCTCACTTGGATAGACACCTAATTGTTTTGTTTAGTGGTCTTGGAGAATTGACTCACATTGAACTATTCCAAAACCCTAGCACCTTAGAAACTAAAAAAGGTGTAATTCATTTTATTATGCATTGATTTTAATTGGTTGTAATTACTCAAACGGTAATGGTCGTGCAACTAATTATATGAAGACTCAGCAGTGAAATAAAAGTGCACGCCTAACAAACAATGCAAATGCAATGTGTCGGATGAAAAACAAGGTATGCTACTACGGGAAGTGCAAAATTATTCCTTTAAATGTATATGCAATCATTCCTATATGAAAACCTAAACACAACTCTCATCTAAGCAATCCAATGCAAGTACCTCCTCAAATCTGTATGGAAAAAATGAAACTACCTTGTATTTTTCAATATAAAAGAATGAAAAATGCAAATAAAAGCCATCTAAAACTCTCAGTCTCTGCAGCAAGTATAAAACACAAGCCCAGCAAGACACCAAGACAAAAAGAGTAATGCACTAATGGAAAAACAAAACGGATAAATGACTAAAATTACTTTCAAATAAAAATCAATGAAAAAGCGGTCTCTGGTCACAAAAGAAGCATCCAACAGACAACATCAGAACCCAGGAAGACCCAACCACACTCTTAACGCAACCAGCAACTTCCCACAACATCAAACTCAACCAAAAGGGAGGATGTACGCGACTGTTTAAATAACAGCTACGTATGTACGTGACTTTTGGCCAAAAAGATGCATGTATACGTGGATTTTGGACAAAATCCTTCATGTATACGTGAATTTGGCCAAAAATCCATGTATGTACGCGACTTTTGGCCAAAAACCTACGTATATAGAGAAGACATTGGTAAGAAGTAGGCCAAGGGTCAAACCAATAAAGGGGAGTGTCAATGGATGAACATACTATAAAATGTGACACAGAAACGAGGAGAAACATAAAGCAGGTCAATAATATCAAGTACATTGTGCCCCCAAACCCTAAAGAAAAAAAAGGAACGTCCCCAACGGAGTCGCCAATTCTGTTATGGAGAAAACTTCCTATGGCTTGGGATGTACCACAACAGACAAAGAAACCGCAGAAATCAATCCCTTCCCAATATGAAAGAGAAATACAACATATAAAAACATCTCAAAACATACCTTTTTCTGGACGATTGTAGTAGATCCCCGTTGAGCTTTTTCCAATCCCGCTTGTGTTAGCAATTTACTCTGAACAACAGTTTACAAGGCAAGAATGCTATATAATGTAGTGTTAGGACTACTCTAGCATATATAATCAATGATACATAAGCAATTAAACACATCCATAGATTCAATATTCATTTAAATGCATATCATTGGATAGGAAAAGATATTTATATTAAATAAATCAAAGATTACATAAGTGACAACCTCTGTCGGCACGTCTGCGAATCGAAGAAACTGAGTCCTCCACTTGGGCCTCCACTACCTCAGTCCTCCATCTCTCAATAGCAAGCTCAAAAGCAAAGCCAAGCTTGGGAAGAACACAAAGTGCTCCAAGGGACAAAGGAATGCAGACTCAAGTATAAGCAAGTTACGGCAACAATGGACTGTAGTTTTCTTGCTCTTCAATTCCTCCTCTTTAATGTAACCAAAAGGTTCCTTATATAGTTCTTCAATGAGGTAATGGAAGGTCAAATACGAGTGATCTCAAGGCATATGGAAGGCCAAGAGACAAGTGAATCGGATCCACATCAAGGAAAAATCCAAAAACATTTGGCCTTTTGCACACATCCCGATGTACGTGGGTTTAAGGGTAATATCCGCGTAAATACGCGGGAAATGGATTAAAATTCATGTACACCAAATAATAAGTGTTTCTAGGGATGATCTTGGAAACATCAAAGGTACAAAAATAGTCCATGGGGTCCAAAGAGTCTGTAGAGGGACAGGGAAGGCCATAAAAGTGTGATCAACCATGTGTGGTAAAATCATCTATAACAACAAGGCCTGAGTGAATATATTTTTCCAAAGATATCAAGTGTTGAGTCTTCAAAGAAATCTTGGGACACTCTTGAAACATGCTATCAAAGTGTGACCAAGGTGAAGAATGTTAAGTTGTAGAACTTAAGAAGAGATTTTGAGAATCTGAAGATGAAGGACAGTGAAACTGTTGATAATTTCATGAAACAAGTTATGAGTATTGTAAACCAGCTACGACAGTATGGTGAAGACCTTCCAGATCAGTGTGTGATTGAAAAATTGTTGAGATGTTTTCAAAAGAATTTTGAAGTAGAGGTTGTTCCAATTGAAGATTTTAAAACTCTCAGTCAAATGCACATCGATGAGCTAATTGGTTCTTTGATTGCTCATGAATCAAGAATGAACAGGTATGATGATACTCCATTAGAAAATGCTTTTAAATATCAGTTAAATGTTACTAGAGGTAGAGGCAAAGGAAGAGCTAGTAACAAAGGAAGAGGAGGATGAAGTGTTGGTCATAGTGACAACAAAAATGATTCTGAAAATGAAGAGAAGTTACAGCAAAATACTCCTAGTGTAAGGGGGAGTAGCAATAGAACAAGACAATCAGGAAATCAGAGGCATGATAAATCTAAAGTTCAATGTTTTTATTGTAATAAATTTGGGCATTTTGCTAAAAAGTGTTGGAAGAAGCAAGCAGATGCTAGTAAATTGTCTACACACATGACAGAGGAGACTGAAAATGAAGAGAAACCTATGTTTTTTACTTGTAATGTCACCTAAGAAAGTTCAAAAGATATATGGTTTTTGGATAGCGCATGCAACAACCACATGACTGGAAATAAGGAATTATTTTCAAGTCTAGACACCAGCATTCAGTCTGAAGTGATGTTGGGTAATGATTGTAAGGTAAAAGTTAACGGTAAAGGTGTGATTGTTGTATATGCAAAAGATGGTAAAAAAAGAACAATTCATGATGCTTAATATGTTCCTGGTTTGATGTGTAATTTATTAAGTGTTGGACAATTGTTGGAGAAAGAATATAGAGTGTTCTTTAAGAAAAATGTATGCACTATTTATGATAAATATCAAAGAAAACAGTTGATTACCGGAATAGAAATGACAAAGAATAGAATGTTTCTCCTGACTATGAGAAATGATTTGACTAACTCTTTGAATGCTTATAAAACTAAGAGTTTAGATCAATCATGGTTACGGAATTTGAGATATGGCCATTTACATTTTGGTGGTTTAGATTTGCTACAGAAGAAGCAAATGGTAAAAGGATTTCCCAGTATTGAGAAACCATCAGACTCATGTGAGAGTTGCATATTGGGAAAGCATAATAGAGAGAAATTTATTTCTAGAGTCTCATACAGAGCACAAGCACCATTGGAGCTGGTACACACAGATTTGTGTGGACCAATGCAAACACCTTCTTTGATTGGTAATGTTTATTTTATGACTTTTATTGATGATTACAGCCAAAAAACTTGGGTGTATTTGTTGAAACATAAATCTTAAGCATTCGATGTGTTTAAAAGTTTTAAAGATATGGCTGAAAAAGAGAGTAACAGATTTGTTAAAGTCTTGAGATCAGATAGAGGAGGTGAGTATATGTCAAGTGAGTTTATGGAATTATGTAAATATTATGGAATTAAAAGGCAGTTTACTGCACGCTACACTCCACAGCAAAACAGTGTATCAGAAAGGAAGAATTGAACCATTATGAACATGGCTCGAAGTATGATGAAGGAGAAGCATCTTTCAAATGAATATTGGGGAGACATTGTTACTTGTTCATTCTAGATTCTGAATAGAATCCCCATGAAAAGCGTGAACGATCGAGTTCCTCAGCAAGCTTGGAGTGGTAAGTGTAGCAGCGTATCTCATTTAAGAATTTTTGGTTCTGTAGCTTATGCACATGTACCTAAAGAGATGGGAGCATTGCTAAATTAGATGAAAGAAGTCGGAAATGTATTTTTGTTGGATATAGTGAAGAATCTAAAGAATATAGACTTTATAATCCCATCACCAAGAAGTATGTCATAAGCAGAGATGTGGTGTTTAAAGAAGAAGAAGCAGGGGATGGGAGCATTGATAAATTGGTTGGTGAGGACATTGTTGCACCTCACACAGATGATGAAGAAGATGAATAAGAGACACATGGAGGATAGTCAAATCCACATACACCAATAGTAAGGACACCTGCTAGAATGCCCAGAACTCATGAACATTGTGAACCATAAAATATTGGTGAACGACAAGGAACAAGATTGGAGGTAAGCAATGAATCAAATCCTACATTAGCGTCATTAAGAAACAGAGTTAGAGGTCATAAGACAGAAGTTTAAGATAATTGTATGATCAAAATGAAGGAGTAGATCAAGTTTCAAATTGTGCATTTATAGCATGTGGTCCTATAGATTTTGATGAAGTTTTTAAAAAGGATGTTTGGATAAAAGAAATGGATGAAGAAATTGATGCCATAGAAAGGAATAATACTTGGGATCTTGTACATTTGCTTGATGATAAAAAATTTATTGGTGTCAAATGGATTTATAAGAGTATTTTAAATGTTGATGGTGATGTTGAAAAATACAAAGCAAGACTTGTAGCTCAGGGGTTTAGTCAACAACCTGGAATTGATTATAATGAGACATTTACACCTATAGCCAGACTTGATATGGTAAGGATGGTATTAGATATTTTTGCTCATAATAAATTGTATGTACATCAAATGGATGTAATTTCTGCATTTTTAAATGGATCTTTAGAGGAAGAGGTTTATGTGAGACAACCTCTTGGATATGAAATTGATGGACAAGAAGATAAGGTCTACATATTGAAGAAAGCATTGTATGGATTGAGGTAGGCACCTAGAGTTTGGTACAGCAGAATTGATGAATACTTGAATAGTGAAGGATTCAGCAGAAGTCCAAGTGAACCAACGTTGTATACAAAGTTAAACCAAGAAGGTAAAATATTGATTGTTTGCTTATATGTGGATGATTTTATATTCACTGGAGATCTTTCTGTAGATTGTTGGGCACCCTATATGCAAGTTAATTAAAGCCAACATACAAAGTGTTCAATATAAATTGTCAACCTAGGGAAAACTTGTATTTCAAGGATAATGTGCACTATATATGCTTTAAACACTAAGTAGCTGATGCTGTAAATGAATTACCCTACTTTCTTGTTCAGCCCAACTCATCCCATAATCTACTTAATCTAGCTTACCTTATTAAGAATACAATCACAAATACCTTCTTACAATCCTTAATCTATAATTAAAAGATTCAGGAAATAGATATCTAGATTACTTTTGCAAAAAGTTAAATCCTCAATTACCAAGCCATCTGAAGATCCATCTCAACTATCTTAATTCAAATTTATTCTATGAATTCAAAGTGCAGGAATTAATTTCTACAATTATAAATGTAAAGGGATGAACTACAAATATCTAAAGAAAACAACAATTGAAAGAACGAGGGATGAACAAGGCTGTCATAGCTATCACACAGTTGCATAAGAGAAAGTTAACCTACACAATCAACTACCACACCACACCACTGCAGTTTACAGGAGATGTAATTACTGATCATTCAAAGGAACACATGATAAATCGATGATTGTTGCATCTTACTGTAAATAAATGAATTTATCATAAGATTCAAACCAAACAACAGAATAAATAAAATACCTAATTAACTCAGCAATCCCTATGGGAAGGAGGGCCCAGCCTTCACACAGAGATGCTGGAAGTAGCACATGTTAGAACGCTGAGATCTGAAGAATCAAACTCCTTGTATTAAAATGGAAAGACAAACACACAACCCCTGTCACAGCTTATACAATATATTCGATTAATTTCCAACCCCTGGCTCGGAATAGTTCCCAGTATTTATACAATTACAATCATAACTTCTTCCCACTAATATCGGGCAGCCATGAAGATCTCTAATCTTCATGCTGCCCCAATTACGATAAGTTGTTATAGCTGTGGCAAGATAGAAGCGGGAAATATAGGAAGGTTGTTACTCGAACCATAAATTAAAATCATGATCAATCGAGAAGATACTTCATTGATTGCAGCTATTCTTGAGCAGCGGTGCACTATTGCATCCGAATCTGTTGCAGCTACCTTTGTACAACTTACGTGGAATAGTATCCTTTGACCGCATTCTTTGGGAAATGATGGAATGGATGGAGATTATCTTAGCAATGAATGTTCATCCCTTTCTTGGCATGTTCAGCCTGCTACATCTGTATCCTTTACATCTCGAATTATCTTTATAAAACCACCATATGTTAGCATAATTCAAGATATAGAACCTGATTACAACAATCCTAACCATTAATAAGATAAGACAATGATTAACCATACCTATATGAATTGAGGGACCAAGTGAAGGAAAAACATGTGTTCAGTGTACATAATGGAGTAGGATGAAGCAAAAAGAGGTAGGTAAAGGTGGTCAAAAGGGGGTCATTTTTGGGCCCAACATTTTTGGGTCCTGTTGCATGTCCCCATGCAACAACCTCCATTAGTATGAATCTGAATCTGGCATTGTACTTCGTTCATGGAGAGAAGAAAATTTATATGGGAATTCAGGCATTCCCTATTTTTCCAAGAATCCCTTATGGACAACCCAATATCTCCAACACATCTTCTCTTCTGCCTTTGTTAATGAGAAGTCTTCCCTGTATGGTTTTGTTGGCCACTAGATGAGAGGGAATTTGAATTTGAGTCCCATCCAATTAACTCCACATTCCTTCATGTATCCAACATATCCCTCAACCTTGGAAAGTGCATGTTTAAAATTCTTGTAACAGTAGGGATCTCTATTTCTCAAGGTTGAAGAGGCAGCATGCCATCTGTGCTGACTACCTTCCAAAGCCAATTGTTGATGCTTGGAAATATAGATAACACAAGTAGAGATAACATTTTCTTGAAGTTCCATCATCAGCTGAGTTGGGATGGGACATGCGAGTACATTATGTTGATGAGCAAGGAGAAGACAAGGTTTTGAGGTTCGCTTCAAATCCAAAGGTTAGAGTGGGAATCATTATGAGAGAAAGTTTGGAATGATTTTTCCCACTGAACATGATTGCTAATAAAGGAGGAAAAATCCCTCAACTGAACATCACCTAGGAAAGGGGTAGGATTTGAATGGCGATCCAAGGGACAATCCAACTCATGCAAATAAATATCACAAAGCAAGTTCTTCTCCTCAAATTCACTTTCCAGAAATGTTTCCAGGAATTTAGCTGAGGTTTCTATTTCATACGGTCTCCCTTCTTTTACAGCCCTCAGTTTAAACCAAATGAACTGCTCAAATAAAAATACAGGGTAAGAGGAGGATGGTACTCTGGTACAAAACAATTCCTGAGAAAGAGTATACAGCTGATCTTTTTCCACCTGCATGGATTTGAAGTTTTTCAGCTCCTTTAGCTCCTTCTATATCTCTTCCCAATGGATTTTTTGGAACATGAGTTCTTCTTCCCATCTTTCCTTCAATTCCCTGATGGTATTCCTATGTTCAGCAAGGGAAACCATCCCTTCTTGACACCTCTCCACCTGACTCCTCCACTTCCTCAGTTCTATTCTTAGGATTGAGATTTCTTTTGTCAGCCTCTGTATTTCTTCATCTTCAGCATGTTCTTCATTATCAGAATCCAAATTGACAAAATTTTGAGGAAGTTGAGTCCATACCTTATCATCCGATGTTCCAATTTGAACATCCTGTACTGCCTGCATGGATACTTCTGAAATCACTTCTAGGGGTGTTGGTTTTTGTGTAACAGCATCCCTTCCTTGAATTTATCCTATAACAACTTCAACCATAGGTGCCTCAGAAACAACTTCTGTGGATGTTGGTTCTTGTGTAACAACATCCTCTCCTTGGAATTCTCCTACAGCAACTTCAACCATAGGTGCCTCTGAAACAACTTCTGGGGATGTTGGTTCTTGTGTAACATCATCCTCTCCTTGGAATTCTCCTATAGAAACCTCAGCATCTGATTGTGAAGGTGTTGGTTCTTGTGTGGAAACCTCTTCCTGAATTTTGATCTCCCCATCTTCTTGATTTTCAGCTGCAGCTTTGACAGGGGGATGCAAGGCCACTGTTTCTTGTGTAACAGAGCCCTGCCCTTCTCTTTCTTCATGATGTTGGGGTTGTAGAGTTACTTCCATGTCTTCTGCAATATGGAGTTGTTCTTCGAGGATTTCAGTGTCCCTCGAGGATTGTGATTACATTTGTTCATCCTCTCCTAAATCCAAATCAGGAATTATATCCATTTCGGGATTGATTTCTTCTTGCTGCCTGAGAATCTCCATAAAAATTTCTAGGGATGTTGGTTCTTGTGTGACAACATCCTAGTTAAATTCCTCATTTTCCTGTTGTTGGGGTTATATTTCTGTTAATTCTGTGTCTTGAGACGGTTCAGGAGTCACAACGCAGACTTCTTCATTAAAATCAGGAATATTTTCAGCCTCTGGTTCATCTACCCCAATTTGGGTGGCAACTTCAACACGAATATCCGGGAATGTTGATTCTTGTGTATCAGCACCCTGTTCAACTTCACCATCATCCTGCTGCTGGGGTTCCATTTCTATTAGTTTTGTGCCTTGAGACTGTTCAAGAGTCACAACACAGACTTCTTCACTAAAATCAAGAATAATTTCAGCCTCTGGTTCATCTGCCCCAATTTGGGTGGCAACTTCAACGGGAATATTCGGAAATGTTGGTTCTTGTGTATCAGCACCCTGTTTATCTACTACTTCCATTTGCTGAAGTTTATTTTGGGGAGCTTCACCATCCTTCCAATCATATTGTCCTTCTTCTGTTGGCTGTGACTGTAATTGTTCATTTTCCCCCTTTTATGTACCAGGGATCATTTCTGCATCCCTCACTTCTATCTTAGGTGCTTCTTGTCCTTGTTCTTCCAAAGTTGTTGGTACAGGTTGTTATGTCACAAAGGCATGAACTATGACTTTGTAGCCTAATTGGTTAAATATTTCTCCACACACAGGGCATACCACTCTTTCTTCCTCCTCACCATCCTCGGCAAGAGGTGATCCTTCTAATCAGTCTACAGCTTCAACCAGTGTGTGCAGCTTCCTTTCTACCTGCTTCCTACATGCTTCCTTCCAATTTTCTAGTTCTTTCCGAAGTGACTGTACTTCTTCTTTTAATAGACCATTTTCATACAAAAGTCCCTCAATTTGAGGTTCTTCTACAGTCAGTTCCTATGGGGCATCATTTTCTTTGGGTCTCAAAATGGGGACTTCAATCTGTGCTTCTAGGGTTTCCCATCTTGCCCATGCTCCTTCAGCTACTGTAATTGCCTAGGTTCTTTTTCTTCTTATTGGTGGTGATGCTTGTATCTCTTATTTTGATCTCCTTCTTTTCTTTCATGGTGCATGAATCTCCAGATTTGCAGTTGATGTGGAAGGGATATCTTCTATCTTAGTGTTTTCCTGTTCTTCTTCAATCAAAGTTCCCCCCCATTCAGGGGAAGATTCAATGGTCAATACCTCTATGTTTCCTTATGTTTTCATGGCTCTAACATCCTCAGCTTCAGCTATCGCAGCATCCAATGTTGCTCCAGCTTCATCCTCTGCTGTTAGAGCTTCCATATTATTTAATCTTT
>LPNX010011137.1:329976-381986 GCA_001517045.1 Pseudotsuga menziesii | reverse complement strand
TTTGATTAGGCCATGGTGGGTAAGGGAGGATTTTGGATGCTTGGTTGTTCTAACAAACCCTGCCATATGGTGTAGGTCATTAAATAGATAAAATGGAATGTTTAGTAAGGCCCTATGGCGTAGATGAGATAATAGAGGAAGTTCAGAATAATAAACAGTTTGATACCTACGTTCACAGGTGATATACTTCTTGAGGAATACTATTACTTGATCCCATGGCCAAGGTAGTGACTGTAACGCTATCCCTCTACTTGACTGACGAATTTGCTCCCCCTCTATCAAAAAATCCTATACTGCAGCAACATTGGGGATTCTTCGACCAAACCAGGCTCTTCCCTCCTGAGGAAGGGTGGTGAATTCAAACATTATTGCCTCAAAGACTCCTATACGTAACCCCCTAACCTCTTAGTGGGTTTGTGTAAGATTTAACGCAAATTGTAGAGCTGCCTCTCGATGACACCCATTCAGACATTGGAAGAATTCAGTCCGGCCCGCAACTTCAAAAATAGCGAAAACTTCAGCATTTCTTCTCAGTTCTCGCTTATTTGGAGGTTCATGCCGAGCTAGGATACCCATGTTTGTTTGAATTCAGAATTCTTTATCAATCCGATAGATTACAAGTCCCGACAATGGAGGTTAAAGCACAGAGTATGTGTGAATAGCTGAGAGTGGAGTTGGGTATATTCAGAAAGTTAAGAGCATGGAAATGTTTGGAAATTTATCCCAAATTAGGAAAGGTGGCAGTTATCAGATAAGCTTAAATGGGCATTAAGTCGTACGAGTGGACAGTTAATGGTATGTGGGTGTGATAATGGGCGCAGAAAGGAAGTTATGATTAATGTTGTCAAATCTAGTTAATGCTTAATCAAGTAAATAATCAGAACCATACCTTCGGAAATATGCGATGAACGGTGACCTTTGAGAATAGTAAAGCGTGTGAAGTGCAGCCATTTAAATTTGATCATTATTACAGGCATGCTGTAATGACTTTTTCTCCCTGCAGACCAAAACCATCTTCTCAATCTTGTTGGAAACATAATGAATGCTGTGAAGTAAGTCGGAATCATTGGCATCAGGAATTCAGGCTAGATATGTAGGAGTTGTGAACCAAGGTTGCAAAGAGTTCTACCAATATTGGAGGAGTCACAGCCACGGTCCATAGAGAAATCAAGTAGTTTGGCGGAGTTGCAATCATGAATCATAGAAAAATCAGCCAGTTTTGGCAGAGTCGCAACCGCTAGAAAAGGTAAAATGGGTAAAAATGGAAGAGGTAAAAATGGGCAACATTGAAACGATGTCGCACCTATCGGAAAAGGTAAGAATGGACAAGAGTGAAACGGTGTCGCAACTGCCGGAAAAGGTAAAAAATGGGTAGAATTTAAAAAGAGTCGCAGCCGCGCGGGACAAAAAAAGGAATTAATTTATGGTGTTGCAGCTGCGCGGAACGCGATAAAGGACGGTATTTTATGGTGTTACAGCTGCAAAAAAATGAAAAAAAAGGCGAATTTTTATGGTGTTGCAGTTGCACGAACGAGGTAAAGGGTGGTATTTTACGGTGTTTCAACTGTAGAAAAATGGAAAAATAGGCAAAGATTTACGGTGTTGCAGCTGCACAAACAGGTAATGGGCGATATTTTACGGTGTTGCAGCTGCAGAAAAACGGAAAAATAGGAAAATTTTTACAGTGTTGCAGTTGCAACTAACTGTTCAAGGAGTTTTCTTCTGATAAAGGATGACCCTGGTCGTTAGGCTCGATCATGACCATTGCTCCTCAGGCATATCCCTGCACATATTCGTAAAAAAAAAACAGATCAAGTGCAAAGGAAAAAGATAAAAATAATAATAAAAATATCAATTTATTTATGTACAAAAATTTATGTCAGATTTACAGCGATTATCTAAAGATTGACAGCGGCAGACAAAGATTCCTGCCCTTGTTCTAACTAGTATTCCAGATCAGCTACAATCTGTGAATTGAATGCATCCTTTGAAATGGGCTTATGGTGTGCTTATGGTACAGTCACAGCCTGTGACCATTGGAAAATAATGGTGCACGATTCTCAACAATGTTTACCAGGCGGATTGTACCTAGTATCAAATACTCTGTCTACCAAGTATGGGCCCAACCATCTTGTGTGTAACTTACCCTTGAAGTCCCTTTTGAATCTTGAATCGTATAAGAATGGCCAATCTCCTTCGCAAAAGACTTTATTTTTTATGAATCGGTTGTGCCTATTGGATCTCTGTTGCTGGATTAATATTGACTGATCCACAATAGCTAAACGTTTCTCATCAAGTTCATTCAATTGGTTCAATATTCTCTTCTGGGCTTCAGTCACATCTAAGTTTACCTCCGTAGTTGTATTCAAAGTCTTGATTTCAAATTCAATGGGGAAGACAACACTTTTCCCATACACCAAGTCATAAGGAGAGAAACCTGTAGTATTGCGCCAAGTAGTACGATATGAGCACAATGCTTCTGAAAGTCTATCAGCCAAGTCTCTACTATGGCTCCTTACTATTTTGGTAAGAATGGCATCATTAACTTTGTTAGTGCTTTCCACATGTCCATTGGCCTGGGGATGGTATGGTGAAGCTATCTGGTGCTGAATATGGTAGTTTCGTAGTAAAGCTTCAAATTGGTGTGACACAAACTGAGGTCTTCCATCTGTAACCACTTCCTTGGGTACTCCGAAACAGGTAAAAATTTCACCATACAGGAAATCGATCACAGCCTGGTCATTGGATTTCACCAAAGCCACATCTTCTACCCATTTCGTCATGTAGTCAGTACAAACCAAGATGTAGGATTTCTTCATGGAATGAGGGTTGATAGGGCCAACAAAATATAAGGCCCATCTGTCAAAAGGTTCAACCACCAGTTGTGGTTGAAGAGGCATTTGATCCAATCTGTTAGGTTGGCCCATCCTCTGGCAGCTGTCACAAGACTAGACATATTTTTTTGCATCCCTAAAAAGTGTCATCCAATAGTAGCCCATTCTCAGAGCTTTGTGTCCTGTCCTCCTGTCTACAATGTCCCCCACAAGGCTCATCATGGCAGTCCTTCAGAATATGGAATATTTCATCTTCTCTTACACATCTTCTGATCTCAAGATTAGTGCCTGTGTAGAAGAGATGACCATCTATCCAACAATACCTAGCACATTGTTGAATAATTTTCCTCTTTTCTCTTTTTGACAAATGTGTCAGAAGCTTCCCTGCAGCCAAGTAGTTAGCGACATCTGCATACCAAGGGGAATGAGCTGAAACTACAAATAAGTGTTCATCTGGAAAAGAGTCCTCAACAGGAATATTATCATCACTGTTAGTAAAATGAGATCAGAAATCAGCAACAACATTTTCTTTTCCAGGTCTGTCTATAATAGTGATATCAAATTCCTGTAATGATAACAGCCATCTAGTTACCCGAGCGTTTGTAAGAGGTTTATTCATTAGATACTTGATGGCCGAGTGGTCAGTGTGCACAAAGGTAGGATATCCAGTGATATAATGTCGGAATTTGTTAATGGAGTAAACAATGGCTAAAAAATCCTTCTCGGTAACAATATAATTAATTTCAATAGGGGCTAAGTTTTTGCTAATATAATAAACTACATAAGGTGCTTGACCATCTTGTTGTCCTAAAAATGCTCCAATAGCGGTATCAGAGGCATCTGAAGAAATGTGGAAGGGCAGGGCCCAATTGGGCCCCCTTAGGATGGGATTTGTGGACAGCTTCTCCTTAATTTTAACAAACGATGTCTGGCATGCCTCATTCCAAGTAAATTGCACATCCTTCATTAACAATTAAAACAAAGGAGAGGCAAGTTTGGAAAAATTTTCTATAAATATTCTGTAATAACCAACATGCCCTAAGAAACTACGCACTTCTTTCTGAGTTATAGGAGTAGGTATATTTTTTATTACTCTAATTTTAGAGGGGTCTACTTGGATTCCATCAGCAGAGATAAAATTCCCCAACACTACCTGTTCACTCATCATCATATGGAACTTTTTAGTGCTCAAATATAGTTGGGTCTTCTCGCATCGTGTTAAAACCTTTTCCAAATTTTTCAATGCTTCTTCAAAGTCTTTTCCATAAGGAATAAAATCATCCATGAAAATTTCTATACTATCATTAACCAATTATGAAAAGATGCTAATCATAGCTCTTTGAAATGTGGCTGGTGCATTGCATAAGCCAAAGGGAAGTACTCTGTATGCAAAAGTTACCCAGGGACAGGTGAAGCTAGTTTTATCCTGGTCTTCAGGAGCGATCTGGATTTGATTGTACCTGCTAAACCCATCCAGGAAGGAGAAAAACTTCTTCCTAGATAAGGTGTCAAGTACTTGATCGATGAAAGGCAGGGGAAAGTGATCTTTCTGTGTTGCCTTGTTTAGCTCTCTATAGTCCACACAGACTCTCCATTTACCATTCTTCTTGGGTACTATCACGAGTAGAGACACCCACTCATTGTCTTAAATGGAATATATAAATCCTGCTTCCAAGAGTTTTTGAATTTCTTCCTTCACTATGTCCCTAAGATTGGGATTCATTCTTCGATGAGGTTGGCACATAGGACGGGAGTCACTTTTGATATAAATGTGGTGGGTGCACAGATTAGAAGGGATGCCCTTCATGTCTGTATGCTCCCAGGAAAATTCCCCCTTATGTTTTTTTAAGAGAGTGATTAGGAGTTCTTGTTCATCTGGAGCAAGACTGGGATTGATATTCATGGTTTTTCCAGATTCTACCTCAACATGAACACTTTTTGAATTTTTCAACACTGAAACTATGTGAGTACCACTGACTAATGTCTCCTTCGTGAGATTTTCTTGTTCTTCTTCACCTAGAGTAGCATTCAGGATCTGATAAATTTTCTTATTGACACAAGTGGGTTCACTGATGAAATTATTAATGGCATCATCTTCAGTTTCATCTTTAAAAGTCAAGGCCTTCCCTATCGTTAAAAATGGCTGAACACCCTCTTATTCCTCTGGATCCATCCATAATGGAGTTTCATCTTCTAGGCTTAGTCGAGCTGGAGGATAGGGAGTAAGTTTCTTTATCTCGGTTCCATCTGATATGGTCATAGACCCGGACCGATAGCTGATTCAAGCATCAGCTGTAGCTAACCAGGGCCTTCCTAGGATCAATGGGTGTCCTCCTAGCTACGACTTAGGTTGTAAAACGAAGAAGTCAGTAGGATATTCCCACGAATCAACTGAGATAACGAGGTCATCCAAGATTCCTTCAGGTTTAATAGTGGATCTATCTACCAGTTCTAAAATGGTAGGAGTTGGCCTGAGACTAGTGAACCCAAGTTTCCTTATAGCTTCAATGGTCATGATGTTAATTGTTGCGCCTAAATCTACCAGTACATTGGGTATCTGCATTCTCCCAATCTGCACAGTGACAGTGGGATTCCCAGGATCGTCGTATTTGGCCAAGAGGGTTTTCCCATTATTAATTCAGATAATTTCCCTATGACATGAACAATGGGAGTATCCCTGGGTTTTCTTCCTGGTTTCCTTGTACACAGATCCTAAATGGTTCTGGCATAGATAGGTACATCGTGAAGGGCCTGAAGGAGTTTTTGAATTTCTTCCTTCACTATGTCCCTAAGATTGGGATTCATTCTTCGATGAGGTTGGCACATAGGACGGGAGTCACTTTTGATATAAATGTGGTGGGTGCACAGATTAGAAGGGATGCCCTTCATGTCTGTATGCTCCCAGGAAAATTCCCCCTTATGTTTTTTTAAGAGAGTGATTAGGAGTTCTTGTTCATCTGGAGCAAGACTGGGATTGATATTCATGGTTTTTCCAGATTCTACCTCAACAGGAACACTTTTTGAATTTTTCAACACTGGAACTATGTGAGTACCACTGACTAATGTCTCCTCTGTGAGATTTTCTTGTTCTTCTTCACCTAGAGTAGCATTCAGGATCTGATAAATTTTCTTATTAACAGAAGTGGGTTCACTGATGAAATTATTAATGGCATCATCTTCAGTTTCATCTTTAAAAGTCAAGGCCTTCCCTATCGTTAAAAATGGCTGAACACCCTCTTATTCCTCTGGATCCATCCATAATGGAGTTTCAACTTCTAGGCTTAGTCGAGCTGGAGGATAGGGAGTAAGGTTCTTTATCTCGGTTCCATCTGATATGGTCATAGACCCGGACCGATAGCTGATTCAAGCATCAGCTGTAGCTAACCAGGGCCTTCCCAGGATCAATGGGTGTCCTCCTAGTTACGACTTAGGTTGTAAAACCAAGAAGTCAGTAGGATTCCCACGAATCAACTGAGATAACGAGGTCATCCAAGACTCCTTCAGGTTTAATAGTGGATCTATCTACTAGTTCTAAAATGGTAGGAGTTGGCCTGAGACTAGTGAACCCAAGTTTCCTTACAGTTTCAATGGTCATGATGTTAATTGTTACGCCTAAATCTACCAGTACATTGGGTATCTGCATTCTCCCAATCTGCACAGTGACAGTGGGATTCCTAGGATCGTCGTATTTGGCCAAGAGGGTTTTCCCATTATTAATTCAGATAATTTCCCTATGACATGAACAATGGGAGTATCCCTGGGTTTTCTTCCTGGTTTCCTTGTACACAGATCCTAAATGGTTCTGGCATAGATAGGTACATCGTGAAGGGCCTGAAGGAGTGGAATTTTGACATAGAGATTTTTTAACTCTCCTAAGAGGTTAAATTGAGGTTGTCCCACTGCCTTCGGTAGTATTAATCTTTTAGGCTATGGTGGTTCCCTAATCAATTGTGTAGGTTGTGTGTCGATAAATGTGTCTTCTTGTGTTTCAGCTGGCATATTGGTAGGATGTTTAGCGTCCTCAATAATGGGTGTCGTTGTATTGGATCAATACTGTTGGTTCGTCCTTTCTTCAGGCATAGAGGATGGAACATCCTCAATGACCAAAGGCTCCAATACCCTCCCTGATCGTAAGCAGATGTTGTTGCAGGGAACTGGAGTAATGGAGTAAGTGGGCATGTTGGTAGTCTCAAACTAATGGACTGTTTTATTATTTGGGTTGGGGTTAGGTTGAGCAGGTAGCTGTGGTCCTATTAGCATATTGGGAACAACATTATTTTGGAATTTCAGCTGCGACTGCTGATAAGGCTGAGGGTATTGTTGAGGAGGGTACGGTTGATGAGGAAACATTTGATGTGGAAGCTATTGAGGAGGTTGGTTATGGGGAAACTGGTTCCCTGGATGGAAGTTCCTCCATCCAGGAGACTAATAATTTTGTTGGTTTGGTGGCTATGTCCAAGGGTTCCAGGAGTTAAAAATTTTCATTGGAGGTTGAGAGGGATACCATTGATGGTTAGAATAATATGAAGGGAATTGTGTACTCATGTGCTGCATATTATTCCAATTATTCATGTTATTCGAAAATGGAAACAAGTCTGGAGCCATACCTTGATTTCGAGGCTTCCAAGGCTTTTTCTGTGCAATAAAGTAGGTTGGTTCCACATTTGGAGTTGATGCCTGCAAAACTGCCTTCACTTGAGGTAGTGAGGGGCATTCTTTTGTGTCATGGTTCAACTCACACATCTAACACACTTCTACCTTGTCAAGCGGGCACTCCTTCAGAGGGTGGTTCATCCTACATTTAGGGTAGAATATACCAAGTGGGAGATCCTCTACTGCCTATTTCTGCTTTGCCCTCAAGACATTTATTTCTGAGGAGATGGAGCTCATCATTTCTGTCTTGAAATTTTCAAGGAGATTTCCTATTTCTTCCCATGTGTCTCCTCCATTAGATGAATTTTGTCTTCTGTCGAAGACATCACGTTCTAATTTGTCCTATTTGTCTCGTTTGTTGTTCCTAGAAGTGTTAGGATTATTAATCCTACCTTGTCCAAATTTGGTCATATGTCTAAATCAGGAGTCATGTCTAAATCGGGAGTCCATCCAGTCTATTTATAGTCATTAGCACCATTGTGTCCACTTGGCCTAATTGGGGCACATGTTTCAGTTACTAAAGTGTGGGGAACACTAATTGAGGCTTACTGCCACTGATTGCACTTAATTGCATCATTTTAGGAGCCTCCTAGACCAATCCCTACAATTTACGAGCCACTGGGAGTGTCGAAATCAACCAAGGTCAGTTCAGTCCAGTTGATGACTGGTTAAGCTAAGTTAGGAGTCAGTTACATTTAATTCTATTCCTCTACATTCAGTTAGCGCTAGGTTTACTTGATTGCACTCAGGAGGGGTGCATTTCTCACCTACCACAGTCAGTTAGCCTTAGTCAACACTGAATGTAACACTTGAGTTGTGTTTTAGAGCTCCGATGAAATCCGGTTATGGTTTAGACAAGGTCAGTTAACTATTGAGTCCTCCGATAGTGATTTAGACAAGGTCTTAGTTACCTACATTCAAGTAGAGTATATCAATTCAAATTTCCTCATGTGGATTCAAATTTCATGTGGCTATTAAAGCCATTGTACTTCATTGTAATTATTATCTGATTACTTTTTATTAATGAAAGCATTCATAGCTACAAGTCATTTTTGCACTATTTCATTCTTCAATTGCTGAGTAAATTATGTGATCTATTTTGTGAGTTGTGTGTTTGTCCACAGATCTATGTGCTCAATTTAATATGGTATCGGAGCCTCGGCGAACAAGACACATCTCCTCCTCAGATCTCCAGCTGGATCATTTTTTTTTAGCAAAATGCTCCTTCCAGTACTGCACCATAAACGGAGAATTTACCATTTAATATCGTAAGTTAGGAAATTTTTGATCAAGCTTGCTTGATCAACTATGTTGGGTGTGAAGGAAATTCCAAAAGTGCATACTGTCGACCTTACTTTGTATGTTTGATTGTGTGACAGGTTATCAGCTTTTTTTACAGCATTCGCTACAAGAAGCCCTCTCTTCTCACTACATTCACTACAGCAGCTCAGTCCTTCTTATTACATTCAAAATGGCTCATCTAGTGGAGCCTCTCACTCCCTTCAACTATCACCAGTAGAAGGAAGACATGGTGGTAATGCTCCGCACCAAGCAGCTCTTTAGACTCATAGAAGAAACAGAGGCAGAGTCAGCTTCAAATAAAGACAAAGCTATGTATATGAACAGGCTTGATGAATCCCATGGACACTTTCTCTCCTCAGTCTCTAGAGATATTCGATTCCACATCCAAGAATTGAAGACTCCCAAGGAGGTTTGGGACAAGCTTGCCTCCTTATTTGATAAGAAGGATGAGATGAGGATCCATCAGCTAGAAAATGATTTGATCACTCTCAATCCATCCAATTTCAAATCTCTGAATGAATTCTTCACAAATTTCAAGAACCTGATATATCAGTTGAAGCAATGCAAAGTGGAGAATGATGAAGATCAGCTCATCCTTGCCATTCTCACAAAGCTCAATGCAGACTACTCAGTCTTTGTATCCACCCTCCAAATAGTAAGGCTCACTACTCCAAATTAGAAGATCCCCACTTTTAATGCCTTCATCCAATCTCTTATTTCTGATAATGATAAATTGATCCAAATGGGAATCATTCAATCTTCCAAATATCTAGCTCTAGTTGCAAGAGGAGATAAGCTAGTGAATGACAAAGGGAAGCAAAGAGATGAGTCTCCTATGAAGAAAGAGCAGTCAAAAGAGCCTTCAGGCTCAAAGATAAGCAAGAAGAATGGAAAAGGCAAGGTCATCTGCTCTTACTGTGGAAGGAGATTTCATTCAGAAATCTCCTGTATGAGAAGACAACTTGATGAAATGGCTCTTCTTTTGAAGAAACATAACATTTCTGTACCTGCTAGCACAAGGAAGGATGGCTCTAAAGAAGAAGAAGATGAAGAATACCAAAGGAAAGGACATGCACTGAAGGTTTGCTGCACATCAGCACATGTCTTCCTCATTGATTCTGGAGCTTCCAACCATATGGCTACATCCAAAGAATCATTCTCTTCTTTTCAGTCCTTTTATGGTCCTAGTATTCAGATGGGAAATAACAGTAAAGTCAAAACAAAGGGGAAGGGCTCTGTCAAGATTGAACATGGAAGGTTCAAAGATGTGCTATTTGTTCCCTCCCTAGCTTCAAACCTATTATATGTCTATCAGATGACCCATACTGCATCTCCAAAGCGAGTGATATTTGGTCCTAACTCAGTGGAGATCACAGATATCTCTACTGGGAGAATCATAGCCAAGGGTACTACAAATCATGCTTAAAAAACATATGAGTTTTCACATTTCATGCCTCCTTCAGAACTAGTTCACTCTCAGCAGCCACTTGCAAGGGAAGGTAAAATCATTATATCTACTTCTTTTACAGCTTCTACTAGTATTGCAGATCCATCTTTATCAGTTTATGAGATTGAGATTCAAGGCGACACATATCTAGATTCGGTCCCTACTTCCAAACTGGAAGCTAGGAATATGACTAGAAACTCACTTGACACTTAGAAAAGAAAGACCATTGCGCTATGCCATCCAATCTTACCTTCTTTAGAGAGATGCAATAGACTCCCTGTAAGATGCTATATGGCAAGGGCTCAGTCTCACTACATTCAGAAGAATGGATATGCTCATACAGCTCTTCATTCAGTAAGAGACAAAGGTTACATTCCTCCTTCCTTCCATGATCATTTTTGGAGAAGAAGGAGAAGTCTACATGCTAGGCCCCAGAATACCTGTGCATAGCACACCATGCATGTTGCTTCGCTACCTCACAGAGATGAAGATTGCAGCAACATATTTTCAAGTTTTTCAAACTTGAGACCTGATTCTACCTACTTAGATAGAGGGGGAGATTTTTTCCCATGTGGTTTTTTCCCCAGCTCCTTGTATTAAGCAATTACTTTATTTTACTTGATGTAATGGGTGACCTATGGTCTTAGTTACCAGGGCCCACAAATTGTACAAGTTAGCATTCAGGGGGGATGTTAAGATTATTAATCCTCCCTTGTCCAAATTTGGTCATATGTCTAAATCAGGAGTCATGTCTAAATCGGGAGTCCATCCAGTCTATTTATAGTCATTAGCACCATTAGGTCCACTTGGCCTAATTGGGGCACATGTTTCAATTACTAAAGTGTGGGGAACACTAATTGAGGCTTACTGCCACTGATTGCACTTAATTCCATCAGTTTAGGAGCCTCCTAGACCAATCCCTACAAATTAGGAGCCACTAGGAGTGCCGAAACCAACCAAGGTCAGTTCAATCCAGTTGATGACTGGTTAAGCTAAGTTAGGAGTCAGTTACCTTCAGTTCTAGTCCTCTACATTCAGTTAGCGCTAGGTTTACTTGACTGCACTCAGGAGGGGCGCATTTCTCACCTACCACAGTCAGTTAGAGTTACTAAACGCTGAATGTAACACTTGAGTTGTGTTTTAGAGCTCCGATGAACTTTGGTTATGGTTTAGACAAGGTCAGTTAACTATTGAGTCCTCCGATAGTGATTTAGACAAGGTCTCAGTTACCTACAGTCAAGTAGAGTCTATCAATTCGAATTTTCTCATGTGGATTCGAATTTCATGTGGTTATTAAAGCCATTGTACTTCATTGTAATTATTATCTGATTTCTTTTATATTAATGAAATCATTCACAGCTGTAAGCCATTCTTGCATTGTTTCATTCTTCAATTGTTGAGTAAATTGTGTGATCTATTTTGTGAGTTGTGTGTTTGTCCACATATCTATGTGCTCAATTTAATAGGAAGATCCCCTAGAATACCTTTTGCATAGTTCAATGATCTTTTCAAAGGACTCCTTTGAGATATCCCCCTTTCCTAACAGGTTCAACATGTCTAGGCAGACATCCCTAATCCCACGAAGTAGGATTATTTTGAGCACATCTAACCCCATATTAGTCTATCCAACTGTCTGCACATTATAGAAAATCCTTTCAACAAAACCTTCCAGAATTTCATCATCCCCTTGTACCATTTTAAACAGTTCTTCTCTCTTATCCTTGGTATTGCAATACTCTTGATATTTCTCCAGGAACACCTGTTTCATCCGGTCCCAGGTAGTGACAGTTCCCCCACCCAGGCTCATGAACCAATGTAATGCATTGTCCTTCAGAGTGGCAGGAAAAATTTTCAGCTTCTGTGCATTGGTGTTGTAGTCATAGCTACGACAGAGGATGTCAAATTCAAAAAGAAATTCATTCGGATCCTCTGCCGCTTTTCCATAAAAACGAGGAAACATCGATGGCGATATATTTTTCATGGGGGCTATCCTCTCTAGTTGTTGAATTGGGAACTGGAGTGTAGCAACCATCCCTTCAGGCAGGGAGTTACCCTCGTGATGCTGATTTTCACCCATTGCTTCTTCACGATCTTCAGGATCGCATCTGTTGCTCATGGCTTCTTCTGCTTTATCCTCTTCATGCTTCCACTGATCGTTAAATTTTTCATAGAACTGTGTCCACTCCTCTTCTGTCACAACCTTCCCGTTAATGTGATATATCAAATCTCAGTCAGTTGATCCCGCAGTACTAACTCTGTCTTCCTCCGCAGGGATATTCGAGGGTGTTGCATCTCCTCCTGTGTTCTCCACTGTGGAAACTAATGTTGCCACTCCAAGGGTAACTGGGATTCTTCTAATAGGTGTTTCTTAATGGCGAGCCCCAGTAGAAGAATTGGTCCTACCAACTAGATCATCAATGAATGTCCTTATTCCCAATGCTGGATTTCGCCTATGGCCTCGACCACCTGCAATGTTAGTGTTCTGTGGATTTCTGGGATTTATAGGAATGTCACATTGTACCCTTCTCGTATTCATGCAACCCAAAACATGCAAACTTAAAAACTGAAGAAATATGAATAAATATAATTACTGGATACAACTACTACGATGTCTAATAATTATCCTCCCCAGCAACGGCGCCAAAATGTTGGGCACCCTATATGCAAGTTAATTAAAGCCAACATATAGAGTGTTCAATATAAATTGTCAACCCAGGGAAGTATTTTATTTCAAAGATAATGTGCATTGTATATGCTTTAAACACTACGTAGCTGATGCTGTAAATGAATTACCCTACTTTCCTGTTCAGCCCAACTCATCCCATAATCTACTTAATCTATCTTACCTTCTTAAGAATGCAATCACAAATACCTTCTTACAATCCTTAATATAGAATTAAAAGATTCAAGAAATAGACATCTAGATTACTTTTGCAAAAAGTTAAATCCTCAATTACCAAGCCATCTGAAGATCCATCTCAACTATCTTAATTCAACTTTAAACTAGGAATTCAAAGTGCAGGAAGTAAGTTCTACAATTATAAATGTAAAGGGATGAACTGCAAAGATCTAAAGAAAACAACAATTGAAAGAACTAGGGATGAACAAGGCTGTCACAGCTATCACACAGTTGCATAAGAGAAAATTAACCTACGCAATCGACTGTCACACCACACCACTGCAGTTTACAGGGGATGCAATTACTGATCATTCAAAGGAACACATGATAAATCGATGACTGTTGCAGCTTACTGTAAATAAATGAATTTATTATAATATTCAAACCACACAAAAAAATAAATAAAATACCTAATTAACTCAGCAATCCCTATGCGAAGGCGGGCCCAGCCTTTTCACAGAGATGCTGGAAGTAGCACATGTTAAAACGTCAATATCTGAAGAATCAAACTCCTTGTATTAAAATGGCAAGATGAACACACAACCCCTGTCACAGCTTGTACAATATATTTGATTAATTTCCAACCCCTGGCTCGGAATAGTTCCCAATATTTATACAATTACAATCATAACTTCTTCCCACTAATATTGGGCAGCCATGAAGATCTCTGATCTTCAGAATGCCCCAATTACGATAAGCTGTGACAGTTGTGGCAAGATAGAAGCAGAAAATATAGGAAGGTTGTTACTCGAGCCATAAATGACAATCATGATCAATTGAGAAGATACTCCGTTGATTGCAGCTATTCTTGAGCAGTGGCACACTGTTGCAGCCTATTGTAACTACCTCTGTACATCTTGCGTGGAATAGTATCCTTTGACCGCGTTCTTTGGGCAACGATGGAATGGATGGCGATTATCTCAGTAATAAATGTTCATCCCTCTCTTGGCATGTTCATCCTACTACACCTGTATCCTTTACATCTCGAATTATCTTTATAAAACCACCATATGTTAGCATAATTCAAGATATAGAGCCCTGATTACAACAATCCTAAGCATTAATAAGATAAGACAATGATTAACCATACCTGTATGAATTGAGGGACCAAGTGAAGGAAAAATATCTATTTAGTGTACATAATGGAATAGGATGAGACAAAAAGAGGTAGGTAAAGGTGGTAAAAAAAGGGTCATTTCTGGGCCCAACATAGATTGTTATATTTTTATCTATTTCAACAATATGATCTTAGGATATTTACTGAGAAAATAACAAGCATAGTAATCAATCACAAGAAATAATGAACATAAATATTTTCCTCGGGGAAACCATGAAGGAGAAAACCCCGCAACTTCCTCAAAGATAGAATGAGCACCAAAAGTAAAACCCAAAGATACAAAGATGATCTCCCGACAGTAGTTGTCTCTCTCTCTCATGTCCCAAATTCTTTTCTCTCTCTCAGTTATGCGCTACAATTGAGTGTGAGTGACTGTGTGATAAATAGAGAGGCTCACTCTCTATTTATACTTGTTTTCGACTTGACATTAACTCACAAGGGTAGACTTCTCTAGGAGAGTCTAATAACCCTAGTTCCCCACAACTGCGGGGACTTTAACCCTTGATCAATAAGGAGGGTTACCCTCTATGACTTTACATGACTTGTTTATATTAATGATTCTCCCGATAGGAACATTGAGGTATGACATGACTCAATTACATTACTGACACATTCCAATAGGATCATAGGGGTACAATACATAAGATATACAAGTGAATACATTCCGAAGTTACAAATACATCAACACTCCCTATTAACTAGGAAGGTATTATCTTGACACAATTCATCAGCACAAGTCTTCTTCTCTAGATCATCACTGGATCATCATCAAGTCTGGATCATCACTGGATCTTCATCAATTCTGTATCATCACTGGATCTTCATCAAGTTTGGATCATCACTGAATCATCACTGCTGGATCATCGCGATCAAATGGTGTTATCTCTCAATTCTACTCGTCATAGAAATTTCTACAGAGCCAACCCTTTTTCATGTTGGTTGTAGTCCTAGCCTCCATGTAGGTCTTCATCTTCTTTAGTGCTTATATCTGACCCAATTAGAAAGGCCCTCCCAACACTTACATCTGACCATGGGAGGAAAACATCCACCACCATGTCAGAAAGGAACACACCCAGCACTCACATCTAACCATGGGAGGAACACATCCACCATCATGTCAAAAAGGCCCAGCACTTACATCCAACCATGGGAGGAACACATCCAAGAACCATGTCAAAAAGGCCCAGCACTTACATCCGACCATGGGAGGAACACATCCAAGAACCATGTCGAAAAGGACCGGTACTTACATTCACCAGAATGATAGGACACACCTACTATCATCTGTGAAAAGGCCCAGCACTTACAACCATCAGCATGATAGGACACACCTACTATCATCTGTGGAAGGGCCCAGCACTTTCAACCATCAGCATGATAGGACACACCTACTATCATCTGTGGAAGGGCCCAGCACTTACAACCAGTGGCATGGTAGGACACAACTACTACCATCCATGGAAGGGCCCAACACTTACAACCAGTGGAATGGTAGGACACAACTACTACCATCCATGGAAGGGACCTGCATTTACAACTAATCATGTCGGAGCCAATACCATAGTCATATCAAAATGGCTCTACACTTATATCTGATCATGTGGGAGCCAATCCCACAGTCATATCAGAATGGCTCTGCACTTACATCTAACCATGGAAGGAACCAATCCTATAATCATGTCATAAGGGCTCTGCACTTACATCTGACCATGGAAGGAACTAATCCTATCACCATGTCAGAAGGGCTCACAGAATCATCACTTCCCCTTGGAAGGAACCTCGATCTGGAGATCGCCAAGATTCTCCCTAAAGTACTCAAACTTCACTCTAGCTAATGGTTTGGTCAACACATCAGTTATCTGCTCGTCCGTCGCAACATACAAGAGCTTCACTGCTCCTCTATGCACCATATCCCTGATATAGTGATATTTGATCTTGATATGCTTCGACTTGCCATGGAACACTGGGTTCTCTGACAACTTCACACAACTCTGGTTATCGCAATATATACAAGTGGCATCCAACTGGAGATCAAACAAATAAGATAGTAGCTTCCTCAACCACACTACCTCACAACTAGCCGAACAAGCTGCAACATACTCTGCTTCGGATGTACTTAGTTCCATGCTGGATTGCTTCCTGCTAAACCAAGAGATCACACCTAATCCCATATTGAAGCAGTATCCCGAAATGCTCTTCCTATCAATGGCACTACCTACCCAATCTGAATCAACATAATCATCCAGGTTAATCTTTTGATTCGCCTCATACTTGAGCCCATAATCAACTTTACCCTTCCGGTACCTTAGAATATGCTTTGCAGCAATCAGGTGAACATGTCTTGAATCTGTCAGAAACTATCTCAATGTGTTCACAGCAAAGAAAATATATAGTCTTGTATTCGTCAGGTATATCAAGGACCCAATCATTTAACGATACATCATAGCATCAACTGTCTCTAATGAAGCATCACTCAATAGCTTCAGGTTCGATGCCATAGGTGTGGTCATGGCCTTACAGTCCATCATCTTGAACCTCTTCAGGATCTATACTGCATACTTCCCTTGTCCTAGAGAGATTCCATCTGCATTCTGCCACACCTCCATGCTTAGAAAGTAGTGCATCCTACCCAAGTCCTTCATCTCGAACTCGGCAGAAAGCTTCCTCTTTGAGTCATCAATCAACCCATCCACACCTGTTACAAATAGGTCATCTACATACAGTAGGAGTATCCCTGGGTTTCCTTCTTCAACCTTGTAGTAAAGGTTGGAATTTGCTTTACTTGTAATAAAGCCCAAACTAGATAGGAAGCTGTCAATTCTGTCATACCATGTCCTGGGTGCCTATCTCAAACCGTACAAGGATTTCTTTAATTTACACACATGAGTCTCCCTGTCATGTGTCTCAAAACCGAGTGGCTACTCCACATACACTTCCTCGTCCACTACACCATTCAAAAAAGCAATCTTGACATCCATCTGGTGTATCTTCCATTTCATTACTACAGCCAGAGCAAGTACTGATCTAATGGAAGTGTATTTGGCTATAGGTGCAAAAGTTTCTTCATAATCTATTCCTTCTTTCTGGGAGAAGCCACGAGCCACAAATATTGCTTTATATTTCTCTATGCTACCATTTGCAGCATGCTTGATCTTGTAGATCCACTTGGAAGTCACAATAGAATTCCCCTTCTAGTCTAGGGACAACATCCCAGACATCATTCTTCATGATCGATTGGTACTCCTCGATCATAGCATCCTTCCATTCTTTCTTCTCTGCTGCTTTTTCATAGTTGGAACGTTCTTTATCAATGATGTCACATAATAGGGCTACATATCTGGAGCAGGACCTAGTTCTCTTCCTTTCTCTGTGTATTTCTTCTGGAGCAACATATCTTTCTACACCTTGGATAGCCTCTCGTACCCATGCAGGTTTCCTCTTGTGAGGATTCTTCTCCTGGAGTGGATCTACAGGTTCCTAAGGTTCTTCCATTTCTCGAGCATTTTCTGGATTTGCTTCGTTTATTGTTGTATTAGGGATTCTGGGTACTTCTGTTTCTTCAGAGTCTTCAACTGGTCTTTTTCTGGATTTGTTGTAAGATGAATCTTCGCCAAATGTTACGTCTCTGCTAATGTTTATCTTCTTGAATACTGGGAAGTATATTCTATAAGCTTTTGACCTTTCACTATATCCCACAAATATACCCTTCTTTCCAGAAGGATATAACTTTGTCCTCTTTTCTTTTGCAATGTGTATGTACACTGGACAACCAAATATTCTGAGATGATTGACTTCTGGTTTCTTGCTGGAGAAGATTTCTTCGGGTGTTTTGTTCTCGAGTACTCTGTGTGGAGTATGGTTCAGTACATAGACAGTTGTCCTGGCAGCTTCTACCCATAGATGCATGGCAAGATATTGATCATGAAGCATTGCCCTTGCGGCTTCCATGATCGTTCTATTCTTTCTTTCTGCAACTCCATTCTGTTGTGGATTATATGGAGTGGTCAACTCCCTCTTAATCCTCCAATCTCTACATAATTCTTTGAATTCATTTCATGTGAATTCTCCGTCGTTATTTGATCGAAAGGTCTTGATATTATTTCTTCTATGGTTCTCAATCAAGGCTTTGAATTCTTTGAATTTGTTGAATACTTCATCTTTGTTCTTCAAGAAGTATATTCATGTCTTTCTAGAAAAATTATCAATAAAAGAAACATAGTATACATACCCACTTAATGAACTAGATGACATTGGCCTGCACACATCGAAGTGTATGATTTCCAATATTCATTTTTCCTTGCTCTCGCTACTTGGAAATGTCTTCTTTATGTTCTTTTCTTTCGCACATCCTTTGCAGACACCATCATGTTTTGTCTGTATTTCTAGAAGACCTTCAACAGCTTTGCTTGCAAGTGGTAGTGCACATGTGCAAGCCTTCTATGCTAAAGTCATTTTTCTCTACTGAGTCATGGACCAAGGCTTGTTCTAGATGGCCCTTCAATTTGTATAGTCATCCTTCTTGTTCTCCAATCACTACTGCATCATCTATAGTCTTTCCTTTTGGCCACATAAGGACTTGGCCATCTATAAATTCAACCCTCATGCCTTTTGCATCCAATGCAAAGATGGATAGAAGGTTCTTCTTTTATCCTGGTACAAATAGGACATCCTTCATCTTCATAGACTTTCCAGAATCTAGTTTATAGGAGGATTCACCACTACCTTTTATTGAATACCGGTAGTCATCTCCAAGTTTCACCTTATAAGGTGACTCATGTTCAGAAAGTTTCACAAATGATTCATTGAATCATGTCATATGTTTGGAAGCCCCACTATCAATGAGCCAATAATTGCTTCCATGTGTAATAGTGCCTGTGAGGGAAGAAATCAGAACATAGTCTTCTTCACTAGAAGAATCTTCACTTTCTTCTTTGGCTTTCTTTCTGGGAGGTTCATCATCCTCTGCAGTGTGAGCATGATGTCTTTTCTTGCTTCCCTTCTTCTTGTGAGAGCCATTTTTGTTTCTAAGACATTCTCTAGCATAGTGTCCTTTCTCGTCACATGTATATCATCTAATTTTATACAAATCTTTATTAGATATTCTAATATTACTTTTCTGGTGCGAAGGCTTACCTTTGTGATAGTTTGTTCTGCTACTCTTGGAGTGTACTATGAGAGCTTGATCTTCACTTCCCATCTTTTCTTTTCAATCTACTATCCGAGCTTCTTCTTGTGAGTATTCCTCCCACAGTCTACTGAATTTGACTAGCTCGTTTCGGGCACAGATTCCTTGAATAAAGTAGTCCCATGATCTAGGGAGACCATTCAAGGTGGTCCTCACAATTTCTGCATTCTCTACTTCTTCATCTACTGCTTCAAGTTGTTTCTTGATCTGAGAGACCCTTGTGAAGTATGACTGTATGGTCTCCACATTCTGGATCTTCACACTCTTCTACTGGTTCCTCAAAGTCATATTCTGGTTTATGTTCTTCCCTTCAAATAGCTTGGTTAGGGAATCAAACATTGCCTTAGGTGTCTTTAGGGAGAACACCTGTGGTATGAGGTGATCCTTAATTGAATCAACAATAATCCTCTTAGCCATGACCAATTTATTTTTGTGTAAGGCCTTAGCCTCATCTCCCTCTAGAACTAGAACCTCTTCACTGATGTAAGAGTCCAACTCATTTTCTTCCAGGACCAGGGAGATCCTATACTTCCAGGCTCGGAAGTTATCATCTCCCTCAAGCTTTTCATCAAGCTTGGTGTGATGAGACATCTTAACAGAGAACCTCAAATGGAAATACAAAAGATTTATATCTTACCAGTTTGAGAAGCTGAAAATTGGATCTGGAGCCAATCTTCTGTAGTGCTGGTTTTTTGGTTCCAAGGCAAATTAGGGTTTGACTTTCCTGGAGTTCTACCCAACCAAAAACCTCGAATTTTGTCTCTAAACTTTGATTTTGAGGAGGAGAGTAATCCTAGCCTAGGCTCACTCAAAAATTCATCTTTAGTTAAAAGCCCTAATTTCCCAATGCAGTGGTAGGTCAAAAACTAAAAGTGCTCAAAATCAGATTCTATTTCGATAGAAAGATGCGCCCTTCAATGGAGGTTCATCCTAGCCTCCTTTTGTTGATGGATTGTGGAGAGAAACCCAAAAAGTAAGAATCCTTAGCTTCAATAGCTGCACAGTGTCTTCTTCTCAGGTTAGCTCTGATACCATGTTAGATTTTTATCTATTTCAACAATATGATCTTAGGATCTTTACTGAGAGAATAACAAGTACAGCAATCAATCACAAGAGACAATGAACACAAATATTTTCTTCGGGGAAACCATAAAGGAGAAAACCCCGCAACTTCCTCAGAGATAGAATGAGCATCAAAAGTAAAACCCAAAGATACAAAGATGATCTCCCGATAGCAGTTGTCTCTCTCTCTCTAGTCCCAATTTCTTCTCTCTCTCAGTTATGTGCTACAACTAAGTGTGAGGGACTGTGTGATAAATAGAGAGGCTCACTCTCTATTTATACGTGTTTCTGACTTGACATTAACTCACCAGGGTCGACTTCTCTAGGAGAGTTTAATAACCCTAGTGCCCCACAACTGCGGGGACTTTAACCTTTGATCAATAAGGAGGGTTACCCTCTATGACTTTACATGACTTGTTTACATTAATGATTCTCTCGATAGAAACATTGGCGTATGACATGACTCAATTACATTATTGATACTTTCCGACAGGAGCATCGGGGTACAATACATAAGATATACAAGTGAATACATTCCAAAGTTGCAAATACATCAACATAAATGAGTTCAAGAAAGCCATGAAAACCGAATTTGAGATGACTAATTTATGATTGATGAAATATTTCCTTGGTATTGAAGTAACTCAATCTGAAGATGGTATTTTTATATGTCAGTCTAAATATGAAAATGATGTATTGAAAAGATTCAAAGTGCTAAATTGTAAGCCAACAATAACTCCAATAGAAACTGGCACAAAACTCAGTAAGGATGATGATGGGTCAAAGGTTGATCCAACGTTGTATAAGAGACTGGTTAGAAGTCTCGTGTACTTAACTGCAACAAGACATAATATAATGTATGCAGTAAGTTTGATTTCAAGGTTTATGGAATTGCCAAAGAATACCCACTAGCAAGCTGGAAAGAGAATTCTAAGATATTTGCCGGAACAACAAATTTTGGTATCCAATACACATGTAATTCAAATTTTAAGTTGATTGGATACATTGACAGTGATTTTGCAAGTTCTATTGATGATAGAAAGAGCACATCTGGATATGTGTTCAGTTTTGGATAGGGATAGTAGCATGGGCATCAAAGAAGCAACCCATAGTGACACTATCCTCTACTGAGGCAGAGTATGTTCCAGCAACAATAGCTACATGTCAAACTGTATGGATGAGAAGAACTCTTTCTGAGTTACAGCATGAACAAAATGAACCAACTCCAATTTTCTGTGATAATAAATCAGCTATTGCACTATCAAGAAATCACGTCTTTCATAAAATAAGTAAACATATTGATACAAGATATCATTTTATTTGAGAACTGATAAACAATAATGAAATTAATGTGAAATTTTGCAAATCAAAAAATCAGTTTGGAGACTTGTTTACAAAACCATTGGGAAAAGAGTTGTTTGAGCTCCACAGAAAAAATATTGTAGATTGTAAGCTATAATAGAAACTTAGTGTTACAAAATTTTATGTAGTAATTAAGGGGGAGAAGGTTGGAAACAGATTAATTACTCCACCACCCAGCCTGCTGAAACACTGAAGAGGCAACATCAACCGCTGGAGTTCTGAAAATGCATCACCGCTCAGAATTGCAACTGCCGAAATTTTGAAGAGCCGCAAACTGCCTCACCGTCACACTACTTGACAAACAGCGGATTATTTAAATTGTCAAAAGACATTTTGCTGCAATAGAACAGTGCTAGCAAAGCACATCCAAAAATTTGAAGAGGCAATGCCTGTCAAACTGTAACAGACTGTAAATCATTAACAGAGAATTCTATTTTGTATAAGCAAAGGGTTAGTTTGTAATTAATGACCGACTTATCCATAATCCTATATATACCTAGCTTGTAAATCATATTTAGAATGTTGAATATGCTCAACAGAGAGTAATAGAAACAGAGTTAACACTGAATTTTTTCTGTGTAATTTTATTTTTACTCTGTTTCTGAGTGTGAAAAACTCAGTTTTATTTTTGATGTCAATGTGCTGTAGCAATTGAGAAAACAGAGTTTGTTATATCTTATATTGATCAAGTAGAATATTCATGTTAAGTTGATGGACGCAGGGGTGATCTGAAATTAGTTAAAGAGTGAGTTGTGCGTAAGCTGTGAATGTGTTGTAGGTGACGTCAGCACTCACAACTAGCTGAACACTCGTATAAAGTGTTGTTAGTTGTAACAGCTAGTTGCAACACCATCTAGGAAGCATTGTTAGTAGTAGCAGCCAAGCTGCAACAATCCTTTAGGTGTCGGGTTGATTTTGTGAGATTTGTAAGTAAAGCTCTACATTGTCGTAGAGCTGTGACAGAAAAGTTGTACATTGGTTGTAAGTTGTATTGAGTTGTACGTGATGTTTTTAGTGCTACTGAAGGAAAGAGCGACACACCCCTGCCTTCCCCACAAGTTGTCTATCCTCCAACTACAATGTAATCATATCTTCTTACAGTGGTTCTCTTGGTACCCACAATCATAGACACAAACGGATTTGGATTGGATGGTGGTGTTGCTGCGTGAGAAGAAAATAAGAGTTGATTGCAGCTCAACATCATTAACATCAGTAGAAGCCGTGCATGAATATTTCCAAGAACCTTTATACAAAGAAAACTCATTTATCCCCTAATGCCATTACAATTTTAACCAAAAACACTCCTCCACCGATCAAAAAAACTTAATTTTTCAACAAAAGGCGACAAAAACTCAGCATGAAATTGAACAAAAAAACATTCTCCAGAATCCTCTTCTCGAGGGAGCATCTTGCAAGTCATAAGAAAGAATTGTTGATCCTAATGTGACTCTCTAGAAGGCAATATTTGACATCCTTGTGCACTAAATGTATTCACAAAAAATTTCGTCCATTCAGTCCTTTACATAACATAATTCATCCTTGGGTTAAAGAAACTGCAAAGCTTATTTTTATTTTCATTATGTGTGCCTCCTCACGGAGAACTGTCAACATCATTGCCAGCCATTAGCATCATTTTCCTTCACGCCTTTGGAAGATGTGTGTCGATTACAGTCTATCTCTGAAGCTTTTATAAGTGTTTTCCATTGGAGTTTATGCTAATGAGGCATCTATAAAAAAAAACAATCAAGACCATATGCCCTCTGCATTGCCTAGATGACTAGGTGAATTAACGGTGGATTCGTTTTAAAAAACTCGTTATCCAATCAATCTAACAAAACCGCGACCGTGATGATGATGAAAACATAATGTCAATTGACCATCAACCATTTGAACAAGACTTTATTTTATATATATATAAATTTCAAA
The DNA here is from genome assembly GCA_001517045.1 of Pseudotsuga menziesii. NCBI lineage: Eukaryota > Viridiplantae > Streptophyta > Pinopsida > Pinales > Pinaceae > Pseudotsuga > Pseudotsuga menziesii. The sequence continues at coordinate 358,199 of LPNX010011137.1, read as the reverse complement.
AAGATAAATTCCTATGACTGATTGTTGCAGCATATAAATTGCCCTGTTTCATTACAAATATCAGTTAAGGAGAGTATTATATATTTTATTAAACACAAAACACTTTTCAAGATAAAATTTGCTCATGGATTACAATGATTTTTTTTAAGCTTACGCATCTCACAAGCTCAGGTACACTTCTCCAAAACCAATAGATAAGTTAAAGTTATCGTTGCCCATTCATAGAGATAGTGGTCACATTCATACACATTTCGAGCACAAAGATTGTGGGAGAAGGTCACGAGAAGGTTAATTTTTTAATGGAGTTTATTTATTTTGCTTTTATATTTATTTCATTGTGGACCGGTCTTTTTGTGTTTGTGGATATTATTTATAAGCAATTTCCACATTATTATTGTTTTAAATATAGATGAACTCATTTATGATATATATAGATTAGTGATATGCATTTAAGATTCCTTGCTAAAAGTATCCTTCACATCTCTAGTTGAATGGATGAATGAACAATACTGCCAAACAATTTAATCATACCTACCTATAACCACTTTTTTTAGATTCGATTAAGATATGCACGAGAATTATAACTTCCTTACACCCTTAAACATTCACAAGGCAGTTTTAATTGGCATGAGAAGCCACAAACAAGGATACTCTCTTATTGGCAAGTCAGTAGGCATTAACTGGGGCTTAAACTGGCACAATTCACGGTAATTCCATTTGAAATAATTGAGTAGTTGGGTGATTACTAATTCCAGTCTATCCAAAATTCGTTGTAAAACAATAAACTTTTCACTATGACATTTTAGTCAATTCCTGTGATAGCATGTTAGATTAATCATTTTGCATGCTCTTTCAGAAAATAAATGATTTGAAATGTGATTTGAATTAATTCAAATATTAATTTGATGTCGGTTAGTCTATAGAAATTATATTTTCAATCACTGGTTTTTGTTTGTGAAATATTCATTGCAGTTCAATATGAGTTTGAAAGTTTTGAGAGGTATATTTGAGATATGTTTATTATCTTCATTTCACTATTTTTTTAATTATTTTAAATTTAATTTTAAAGAATTAATCTTATATCCATATAAGCTCTCTTGGCTTACAAGCTATTTTTCCTTGGTATTTAGCATATCATCTCATTGTTTCTATTTGACAACCCTTTTAAGCAATATGACAAACTGTTTACATATAAGTATTCAATGGATTTATACTAATTCATGGATTCAACCTTTATTATACTATGACCACTCTTATATAGGGAAATCCTAACTAACCTGTTCCTACTCGTTTACATTGGTAAGGAAGAATATTTCGTTTTACTGTTCTTTTCTCAACAAATTTGCATGCCAGCTATACAATTATAGAATCATTTGCATTTAAATACCCTTTAATCAATTGAAAATATTTTATTTTTTAAATCTTAAATGATAATTATTTATATTATTACTGAATTCATTCTTCAACAAAAATAAACAAGTTTAAATGCCATATATCAGTTGATAAACTATTGAGACAACTGTAGTTGACAAACATTGAATTATGACAAATCAATTATATACATATGTCATTGATCTGTGAAATATCCAAGTCTACATGGATGTATCCATATTTAAGATGTAATAAACTAGGTCTTTGATCTTTAAGAACTATGTGTAGTACACATTTTGCATTATCTCTTACTATTTTTTTTCAACAAAACATCGAGAAATCAATGGCTAAGGAATGAATAAATTAGTTGGCTAGATAATTTCGTAAATTTTGTAATGAAATATATTTTTTACTATTACAATTTTGTTTGCAAAAAATATCTTATTTTTATGACTTCTTTCTTATAACAATTACTACTGACAAATGTTATCAATTATTGTTAACAATAGCAAAGACATTATCACCTAGTGACTCTTATTTTTTAGATAACATTACAAGTTTCATTATATAGAAATCTTCCTCATAAAGTCTCTGAAATTCCATGGCTAATTAAATTTCCTAACAGTCATGAGTTCCTAATGTTTCTGGTGTGATTTGCCTAGGTATCTACACTATAACCGAGTGGACTAGTTTGAACAATAATCTAAGAAAGCTAAGATGCTAAGATGATGGATCTCAAAATGCATTGAACGAAAGGTCAATTTGGAAAAATAATATGACACCCATAAACTCTTCGCATACCATCTAGGAAGACGAGTAAACCATACTGCATAGGAAATGCCCCCGGCAAGCTCTTCACATACCATCTAGGAAGACGAGGAAACCATACTGCATAGGAAATGCCCCATTTTATCATAGGAAGCTCTTATCAAGTTTGGGAAGTACTCCATTTCCATATGAAGTTGCATATCAAAATTTTCGATGTTTTGATGAAACGATAAGAAAACTTAGCACATTCCAAATATGTTTAGTATACACTAGCTGTGAATGCTGCCATCATTTGTCTCTGTTCACCTTGTTTTTTATGTTTTCCACATTAACACACTAACATGCCATTGGGCTCTTTACTTTTACCCACAAAAGTCATTACATATTAATAATATTAAGATTTCTTTAATTCCAATAACTATTACAAATAGGATCTTTTATTATTTTATTTCAATAACTATTACAAACAGAATTTTTTATTTTTTTATAAACAAAAATTATGTTTTTAATTAAAGAAGTAAACTTTTGAACCGACGGTTTGCACCGATCGGACGACTGGCCGCGCGTGACCGGTCACGTCCGACGCAGCCTGTCGTCCGATCGGTGCAAATCGTCGAGCAAATAGGTCCCGGCTTAATTAAATGTTTAACATTATTTTTTAATTCTTTTATTTTTACTTATTAATTACTTTTCATAAGTTATAATTTACAATTATATAAAAAAGGATTATTTACAAAACCATCAAAACAAACACAAAAATATAGTAATATTATCTATTCCTTGCACCTTGTTACCTATTCCATTTCTCAAATAAAACTATAAGAAATAAACATACTTAAAAAACAATGTATATACTACTTTCAAATTGAGTTAAAGTCGTAAAAAAAACACACAAATAACAAGAGCAAATATAATAGCAACACCAAGATTTATAATGGAAAACTTAGTCTGGTTTTAGTGTGAAGAAAAACTAGTCAATGAAGAATTTTATTCATGGCCAAAGTAAAGTGTCCACTGAATGTCGATAGACACAACCAACCACTTAGTTTTGTAAAGATAGATAGCTATTATACAAAGGCTAAAATATATAATTTTAAATCCATTATCCATACCAGAATGTTAGAGTTAATATAAGCACAAAACAAATACTATTTAATGAAAAAAATGATATGAAACCTTCTTTAAAATAAAAAAATTATGGTTTCTCGACCTACCCTTTAACTGAACCTTATTTAAATCTTAATCAAGATGCATTTAAGCATAACAAGATACGGCCAGCATGAAAAGTGTACACTTGTTAGATTTGGGTTAATCTTGTTGATCTAGCATGAAAAGTGTACACTTGTTAGATTTGGGTTTATCTTGTTGATCTGCTCAAGCAAGCCCAAAATCTGAGATAATATCTAAATGCCTATCGGCATAACTAGCAAGAAATCATAGGCTACCAAAACCATGTGCCCCAAACCATTTACATCTTTACCTATTCCAGGGTCAAGGTTAACTCTAACAAAAGCTTCAATTTGGGCATAATGTTTATCTATGAACTTTTACAATTCAACTATAAAAACTGGTTATTATAATTTACCAATAATCTTTTTAATATAACTTTAATTTCCTAGTAATATTTATATATTAATTTTTACAATTCAACTAAAAAACTACTGGTTATTATAATTTACCAATTTTTTCTTAAAAAACACAAATACTATGCAACTTTACTCTAGAATTGTTTGATTTTTAAATTTCCCATCAAACTTTTATTATTCTTTATGACTCAATATAAACTCAAATGACTCAATATAACATCAATAAGAGGCTAGATGCTATAAGGAAATCAGAATTTAAAACTTAGATATAAAATGAATTTAGCGATATTGCTATGTCTATTTTCATACGAAAATATGGTAAGTGGCACGTTTATGGCACAGGTTATCGAAATGAAGATGAAAGGAAAGACTTAGTTTAGTGGTTTCCGTTAAACTTCCATAATCAGTTATGAGCGTTTATTGAATTTCGCAAACAATGAGGTTGGACTTGAAAAGTTCCATTACATACCATTATTTTGAACATATAAAAGCTTTCACAATAAATTAATAATAGGCCAAGAACACGGATCACCTTAAATAATGATTTCAATGGAGACTATTTACAGAGTAATGATCTTGTACATTGGGAGGTCTTATAACCAGTTGAGTCTCGACTTCAGCGTAGTCAATGCTTCCAAATCCAATTGAAGGCGAGGTTGAAACGGAACCATCCACGGATTGAGGATCAACACACTGAAAAGTTAAAATTATATTAATGAAAAATGAACAGAAAGTGAGACATACAATTTAACTTCAATAATCATTCAAGTTCTTTCTAACCTTTTTAGCGAGTACAGCATTCTCCTCGCTTAAGAACCGCTCCTGCAGTTTTACCAAACAAAAAAAGAAAATAAAAAGAGCTCAACTCATATAATAACCATTTAAATGCTTTCTACCACATATGGTTCATTTCTTTTAATTACTTTCAACCATGTACACCTTGATGTTCTACGTTACTTTTAAAAAGTACTTTGGTGTTTTACCATATGTTTACCTTGATGTTCTACGTTACTTTTTAAAAGTACTTTGGTGTTTTACCATGTGTTTAAGATAAATGATATAATATGATTTGCTGATTCAAAATAGTTTCACGAGTTGTGCTTAAGCACAATGACTCTGGTTCCCATTAATGGCCCCCTCCCTGAGCTTGTTCCCACTGTCTAAGCAATAGCAGGTCTCGCCATCAGGTTTGCCAGTCAAAACCACGACTGCAATGTTGGTCACAATCAGATGTGCGAATGTCAAGTATGCTCCAATTCAACCTTACACGGGAATTGTTGCTGCTCAATTCTTATCTATATCCTGAAATGTAGTAATGGGTTTTAGTTATGGTGTTTGGTCATATGATTTTGGTTTTTTATAAATATTTAGTTTGGCATGTTGTAATTAAGTCTATGGGTGTTTACATATTACCTGATATTTTGGACTTATCTAAGTATTTGTATTATGTTTAAATTAATTAGATTAATGTTTATGTTATATTATAAATGGATTAACTATAATGATATGGTAATTCTTATAGAGTGATTTGCCAAACCTTATGCATTATGTTTTGATGGCTTTCCCTTTATCTCTATGCAGATTCACTATACTCCCTTACCAAATTTTACCCCAATGCTCTAGTATAACCCCGGACAAAACATTTTTGAAGATACAAGCCGGATACAGCTTCCTTATAGGCAGCTTGCAACATTAGACCCCGTTACATAAGGTTTTATGCTCAAAATAAAAAATTATTTGGAGGTTTTCTCATCAAGTAATGAATAGCTTGATCATTGGTCTTCCAGATGCCTGGAAAAGCTCCAATTCGACCTTCCATTTCCCATTTGAGTCACTGTAAATCATTGAAGGAGAAACTTTGATAGTAAGGAAACTATAGCAAATTTTTGCCCCATTGCCAAATCCTAGAGTCTGCATCACTTGGTCCTTGTTGATAGAACTCTTTAGGTTCATCTCCCAAACTCTCCTTTGTCTTTGTGAACTTTCCTTGCTATAGAGGATTGAAATGATGGGGGCCTAGGTGGAGGATCTTGGTTTCTCAATTCCCACAAGCTGCCGACAGAGGTTGTTATTAGAAATATCCATTTCTAGTCTAAATTTCATGTGCAATTGTTTATATTTGTATCCATGGGTATAGTTTCTTTATACATGTTTAAATGGATTATGCTAGTTGGGAAGCTAAAATTCAATATATTTCATGCTTGGGTATAAATTTCTTGTCGAGGGCAAATTATAGTGTGATCTCAACAGTGGTCTTATTTGAACAACCTATTGAGGTACCAATTCTTTCTCTTAATTGTTAGCTTCTTTGATTCATCTAGCATATTTGAGAGTGGTTGTGATTTCTGGTGTTGTCATCATGTCTGTTGTGGTCCACCCCAATCCATAGGAAGATTTTCTCCATAACAATAATTAGTTTAATGTTTAACCTTTGTTTCACAATCAACCATCTCCACAAAACAAAATAATTGGCTGCTCCTAGCCACTTTCACCAACCACTTTACTTGTAGTTGTGCTAATTTATATTAAGATCAGACAATGAAAAACTGACTATTCTACACTTATTTAAAAATTTTGTGAAAATAGATATTCTCTTAGATGATAAAATATTTTATAATTTAAAATTCTACATATTAATATTGACAAACAATAACATTAACATCATTATGAAAACACTAAACCATTAACATCATAAACCACAAATTATTCATACAGAAAAAACTATCTAACTAAAATAATTTAACTAAATATAAGTTATAACTTACAAGTATAAATAAATCATAAATTAAAAATAGAATTCATTAAAAATATATCATAAATTAAAAATAAAATTCATCAATAAAAATTTAAATTTGAAAATAAAACCATATTAAAGTTTATAGAGAAATCTGATATATCAAGAAATCTAAAACTAAATATAAGATGCAACTTACAACTATAAATAAATTATAAATTAAAATTTGAATGGATCAACATTAAGAATAAAATTGAAAATACAACCACATATTGATGTTTGTATAATGAAATTTCTTGGATCAAGATTATTAGAAAAGACAAATTAAAATAGAAAAATAATAAAATTATAAATAAGCATCTGTACTCAAGACAACGCATTCCTATGGTGAATTAGATTATGTATAATGAAGTTTCTTGGATCAAGATTAATGAGAAAAGCAAATTAAAATAAAAAAATAATATAATTATAAATAAGCATCTGCACTCGAGACAATGCATTCCTTGATGAATTAGATTATGCAAGCTGAGGGTTATAAGATAAAACTTACAACCATAAATAAATTATAAATTAAAATTTGGATGAATCTAACAATAAGAATAAAATTGAAAATACAACCATGATGTTTGTAAAAATAAATTATAAATTAAAATTTGAATGAATCAACAATAAGAATAAAATTGAAAATACAACCATGATGTTTGTATAGTGAAGTCTCAACGTTAACAATCAAATTGAAAATACAACCATGATGTTTGTATAGTGAAGTCTTTTGGATCAAGATCAAGATTAATGAAAAAGACAAACTAAAGTAGAAAAAAATAGAATTATAAATAAGCATTTTTACTTAAGACAATGCATTCCTTCGGTCTCTGTTACCAGAAACGGTTAGAGTAGTTTCTTTGTAAAACAGGCGTAGAAAGGAGAACCTAACGGTTTCTAAGACCGTTCCCGTTTTTAATAGATAGAAACAGTTTCTTACTAAACGATCATCGTTGACCATCGTTTCTGCTGGTCGTTTTTGGAATTTTGAACCAAAAACATGAAATAGAAAGCACCCTGCATGTTGGTGGATTGGCATAGAGCTGGTCGTTTTTGGAATTTTGAACCAAAAACATGAAATAGAAAGCACCCTGCATGTTGGTGGATTGGCATAGAGCTGAAGGAACTACCCCAAAGCTTGAACCAAAAACATGAAATAGAAAGCACCCTGCATGTTGGTGGATTGGCATAGAGCTGAAGGAACTACCCCAAAGCTTGACGGCATGACTGATAGAACTAAATTTGTAGAGCAAATGAAAGGGTGGATCCTTCCAGGGTTGAGGATTCAATGACGGAGAGCATTGCCCAGCACGATGGTGGGCAATGCAAAAACACATGTTGCACTCATGGGAGGACACAGCAGAGGCCTTGCAAACACCGTTAATACTAAACATGGCAGCTTCACCATAAAATGTAAATTACAGCTTTGCTTACTAATATCTACAATTTGTGGGTACTTCCAATCCACTATGCCCATATGAACAAATGTGAAGAGAAATAGGAAGAGCTTGGCATGAGTTTTTTTGGTATTGTGTTTTATTTTTAGAATAATAAGGTGTTATAATTGCTCATTTTTCTTGGTTTCTTAGACAATAGCAACATAAAAGTTGTTTTTCTTGGCTTCTTAGATCGCAGCAACATAACAACTACAGCTGTTGAAATTAAAAATTAAAATTATTAAAATTTTATTAATTTGTGGTGTGTTTAAGTTTAATAAATATTAATGAGTTTATCAATCATATTTTGAAAGGTTTTTAATTACATAAGTTTTTAGTATTGTAGTTTTCACTTTTGATTTAATAGAATATTAATGGTACTAGTCTGCAATCTTTCAGCTCTTCTTCCTCTTCAATATTATTATTTTTCTCTCTTTGTATGTGCGAATAGACTAAGTTTCTTTGGTATGATTCTCGTTTTTTCAGGTTTCTAGTAACATAACCCAGGGTGAATTAGATTATGGAAGCTTAGGGTTATTGAAATAAGTAGGTAAAATTAAAGGGAAAGACAAATAAAATTATAAATAAAAAATCATTGTTTAAGTATTAAGGCAATGCATTTTTAGGGTAAAATGGATTATGAAAGTAAAGGCCTATGGAAATAAGTAGGTAAATGCTATTAAAAAAAACATTCAAAAAATTAAGAACAAGACTCATGAAACCCCAAAGCAATTAAAAAATGGAGAAGCTTTTCATTTTAGATGGTCAAAGAAAAAGAAACTCAACTTCCCTTTGTTGGGTTTCCAGGCGTTTGCATATTTAGGTAACATACGTAGGTACGTTAGGAAAACGTTTCCACGATCGTTTACATGTAACACTGTTAAATTCTCGTCCGTATGCATTTTTGCACCTTCCTATAAATTCTTCATTTGCACTAGGAATAGTGTAGAGAGCGTAGTGATTTCAGCATATTGAGTTTACGATGGTGGTCCGAGTCAGGTAAATTGCAATCGAGAGTGTTTAGTAGCTTTCAGTGTTGATCTGTGCAACCGCTTGTCTCTGAACATCATTAAGGAGGTCCCTACGTTCATTTACATAATGCCACGACACTGATTTTCACTGTTTTTAAAAGCACTTTTGGGAATTTTTACGTAGCAGGAGGAGTTTTGTTTTATCTTGCAAATCTGGAATTGTAGAAAGGTCTGGCATGAAGAACATTTCCCCACTTGAAATACTCAAATTGGATTTTCCTAGGAACATCTGTGTTATTGAGCTACGTGCATTTTAAGAGAACCGAGTGAATATGTTTGCATTTTCATTGGGCCACGTGCATTTTACTGGAAGGACTAATGAAGAGGGTACTTGGGGAAAAACATCCAAAATGGTATTTTGGCAATCCGACGTGTTTGGCTACCAATCTATGGGTTCTAACAACCGGTTCTTTAATCCGGAGTTTCAGAATCCATCCTAGTCTTTGGATTTCACAATCGGATGTTTTAAGCATACCTAGCGTGCATCTCTGTGCCAACCTGGAAAGCTGGATTTCACAACAGGATGTTTTAAGCTTACCTAGCGTGCATCTCTCTGTGCCAACTCAGGAAAGGATGTTAATTTAGATTGTAAATATAATGTTACTTCATGTTGAAAAAAAAGTGAAATAAACTAAAACTGAAATGAAATAAGCACGTAAATAATATACACACAGGAAAACCAATATGAATAAACCCAGCTTAAAATTGAGGTTTCTGATTTCCTTTTTTGTTTTAAACTATAAAATGCAAATACAAAGAAATAATCAGTGAATATGGGGTTGCTAACAAGTATTTTTGCAAAGTTTTGACCACAAAAACTATAGTTTAAGGCTTCAAACAAGCTCTAAAATGTTTTGGACCTAAACCAACAACGTTATACTTCTCATTAAAATGGACCCTACAAGTCAATACCTCCAATTTTCAACCTCAAAAGTATCAAAATAGATGACAAATTATGTAATGATCCATTTGAGATGGTACCTTCCCTTCTGGAAAGAACTTTGTTTCCCAGTAAGCTTTTACATAATAAGGTGAGGAAATTTTCATATACCTTAAGTAACATTTGGCCTCGCCTCAAAATTGCCCTTTCAATTCAACCTTTTAGACTTCAAAACTTCTCATGTGGTGTCTTCCCATACTCCTCGTTGTCGATATTCAACATCTAAGGTGAAGCTGGCAAATACCCAAAGCAAGTTTTGAAAGGAGACTTGAAATTGTAGAAGGACGGATTGCTTTGTTATAACAAAGTGTCGAATGTAAGAAAGTGTTGAATGGAAAGTTGTAAATCTCTTCAACATAGTGCTTAGCTTCTCCAAAAGCGAAATCCAAAACACCTACAAAATCCATGGAGGGACTCTCCCAAAGTCTGGTAGGTATAAGTAAGGGATGTATAACCCTTGTTTTTTGTAGTTGGGCTTGTCAAATACAAGTTAAATTGCATCCTTTAATAAAATGAGCTACATGGCCTTGAATTCTAGACCAATACAAATATCTCTGAAAGTTCACAAATGTATTTCCCAACACCTAAATGCCTTGCAACTTTGGAAGAGTGAGCATTTCTATAAAGTTGCAATCTTTCACCTCTACAAACACAAATCTTATTTAACCCCATTAAAAGGTCAACCTTATTGCCTTCTTTTGTCTACACAAACTTGGTCGTACTTACTAAAACACTTCTTTAAAGACTCATCTTTTGTGTATGTCCATTGTATGCATCATGGGTGAAAGGCTTCATTTGCATGAGTTCCCCAAGTTGTTATCTTGGATGTGGGTGACCAAGAGAAATCATGTCTACATTTTATATTTGATGATTAGATGAAACTACCATAAAACCCCATCCACTTCTAGCATCTAGTTTGTCAAATGGTACTCTAAGCTTGCAAATACTGTAGTCATTGGCGAGAGTGGTGAAGGGTAATATATCTATTGTTGTCAGTTTTCTTAGTTTTGGGTTTCCAAGGTAAAAAAATTCTTCTTCACTATGTGTGATAATTTATTATGTGTTTCAATTCTTAACAAGTGGTATGAGAGCTTATTTACGGAAAATGTAACTGTCTTGGAATTTATTTCTTGGAGAAATATTAAAAGGCATGCATGTGTAATGGTTGGCAATGTTTTGGAAGCTATGATTGCTTGCACTGAACCCAAGCTACCCAGAGATTGGTCCACTTAAAACTAAATGAATGTGGTAAAGCTAACAAATTAAAGTGATGGTTCATGGGTATGTGAACCATGGTAAAATATAGCTAGAAAGCTAAGTCACCTGACACGGGACACGAAGGACACGAAAATACGAGAGTCCGACACGGACACGCTGACCCCCGGAATCAAGACACGTAGGATACGTTTTATATACATATATATATATTTTTTAAATATATATTAAAATTTAAAAATATAGACATATAGATCCAAAAATATTTAGAAACTAGAACATTTACAAATATTCAATAGAAATTAGAATAAAAACACATTAATGATTAGTAATTACACATTTGTCATTCACAAGTCATGATTCACGAATCACAACACATTTGTCATTCACAAATCACAATGAGACACATAGATGCATGTTGGAACCCTATTTCTCATTAAGTCATCAAAATCAAAATGTATACAATGTACATATATGTCGGAATGCCATTGGGCATTGGCAAATACCAAATAGACTAAAGTCTAATAGTAAATATAAAAAGGGGTGGATCAAGATGGGAGAATCCCATATGTTAGTAGTCCTCCTCCATGCCTGAATCAACATCAACATACTCATCACTGCCCCTACCCTGATCCTCATCCTCCTCCCCCTCCTCCTCCTCTCTTCCCATCTGATGACCTGCATCTCCTGCTGTGGAGGATGACCCCTCCATACGATCACTATCATCAAAAGTGATCGGCTCTAGCACTGGATCATTAATATCCATGTTGGCTAATGCCAACTCAATATTGCTGTCCAAACCCATATCATCAGGAAAGACATCCCACATCTTTGTCTTTCCCTTCACCCACTCCTCCCTCTTCCTGTAAATAAGACGAAGGTTGGAGTGCACATACACCATTGACTCTGCCCTGGACTGCTCAAGCCTGCTCTTCTTCACAGTGTACAAGTTCCCATATGTGCTCCAATTCCTCTCACAACAAGAGGATGATGTAACTTGAGAGATGATCCTCAAGGCTAACTTCTGTAGAATAGGGGATGTTGCCCCATGAGTTGCCCACCAAGCATAGGGTTTCTTACCCCCCCTATCTCTAAGCACATCATAGCCTCCAAATCTCCCAGTGCCAGTGGAAAAATATACAAAACCCTCCTCCACCTCCTCAAGCATGTCGCTATCCTGAAATAGCCGTCTAAGTGCTATCTTCCTCCCATGTGCAATCTCTGCATCCATGTGAGGAGGGACTCTGTGAGAGGCCCCCGATCCACTAGTGAGCCACTCCTGAGTGTAGAACTTGGGGTTCAAGGAGTGGGCCAAGCAATGCAAAGGTGTGCAATTCTTATCCCACCTGGAGATAAGAATATCCCGAATAATGGTCCATAAGTTCTCTGCCAATGTCCCATACTCGGGACACTCATTCTCCATGACAATGGACCTCATGGACTCAATCATGGAATCCCACCCCTCATAAACCTCTGCTAGGATGGGCGGGTCCGTGTCTGCAAACCGCAACAAAGAAATGATGGGCTCCATGATCTTAATGCTAAGATCTACCGTGTCCCACCAACCTTTTGTGAAGCATCTTGATCGTCCTTCTCCAAAAAGCCCAAAACTCTGAAATCACCATGGACCCAAGAGCGATTTTGACCTCCCTCAACCTCTTCAACATGATGAATGAGGAAGAAAACCGAGTATCTGCAATCTTCAGCAATGAAAGCTGTGTGTACTATTTGTAGATGGTGAGGGCATTTGTGTGGTTTTGTACAAAGTTACGGATATGGCGTGCATCCTCAATAAGGATGCCAATCCATGACACATCCGAAGCAATGGCTTTCAGTGCTAAATTCAAGGAATGGACAATGCAAGGTGTCCAAAAAACTTGTAAGAGCAATAAAAGCATGTATCAATGACTCTACAACACTAACATTGCAATGACCAAATTCAAACAATGAGCAAATTAGAAATGAAAGAATAAACATACCTGTGGTTATTTAGCTTCCACAATCATGCCAACAGCCTTGCAAACAGGTGCATTGTCCGTGATGATTTGTACACATGAATCAACACCTACTTCTTCAATGGTTTTGATGAATAAATCACCCATAAATTGTGCATCCTTGTATTTCCCAAGAGCATCCACCGCTTTCAAGAACAACGGTCCATTTTGGGAAGATACCATGAAATTGATGAGTGGATGGTGTGCGGGATCCGTCCATCTATCAGAAACAATACTCACTCCAGATGAGGGCCATGTTGCTCTAATTGGCTCAAGGATTTTATCTACCTCCTTTTTTGCTTTAACCAACAACGTGGTTCTAAGCTTCTCTGAACCAAGAGGCACATAACCACTTGGAGCTCGTTCCAAGATAGTTCGAAACATCTCAAAATACAATGGTGACCGTGCAACATTGAATAAGATGAAGTTGAGGTAGAAGAAAAATGCAATGGTAAGGTCTACCTCTTCTCGCGCCTCTTGTTGGAAAATCCTATCCATTGGACCACCTGTAGATTGCCTCTTTCTTGTTTGATAAGTATCTCCACGCCCATGAATGCTAGGTGGAAATGGAGTCTTGGTGCTAGAGGACTTCCTCAAAAATGGAAGAGGATCATCCTCTTTTTGCTTGCTTGCTGCTGCCACCTTCCCTAAGCCAACATTATCCTCTCTTTCCATATCCCTCCTTTGGTTAGCAGTCTCCGCTTTGCATGAAGAAATCCCACAAGAAGGAAGGGCCAACAAATGGCCCTTAACCCGGAAATATGTGCTCATGAACTCATGGTTGCAAAAATTGCATCTCCAAGACACATTGCCTCCCCCACCAAGATTTGCCCCGGGCCCATCTTTCCTTGTCACATACTTCCACAAAGGTTTTTTTTTTCTTGGGCTTGTTGTCTTGCTAAAACAGGGTTATATGGAGCATGAGCTCCACTAGAAGCCGATGGAGCACTTGACGGAGGAGGAGAACCGGTTGTGCTTGGTGGAATAGGAGGGGAGGCCCTAGATGGTGCATTTCTCCCTTTTCTTTGACCCCTACCTCCTGCCCTAGTTGATTGAGACATTCATTTTCTTATGTGATGGTAGAGCTTGCAATGCTCTCTACAAATCCACTGGAATGCACTTGGAACCGCTTGAAAACAATGGATAGCCTTCAAATCTCCTTCAAAACTCCTTCACCTGCACATAAAACTCACTCTCAATCAATTGCTTCCTTTCAAATGACAAAATAAAAGACAAAAAAATGAATTTAAGCAAACCCGGCTGTCTTTTTTCGCCGGTCACGTGTCCTGTTTTCAGGATTCTTGTCCGGTTTTCGGGACACGCGTAATTTTCGTGTCCGATTCGATGGATTTGCGTGTCCGGTTTTAGGATTTGACTGAAATTCGAATCAGGCTCGTGTCGGACTCGAATCGTGTCCGATTCAATCCCCACGGGACACGAGGGGGCTAGAGGACGAATCTGGTTTCATAGCTAGAAAGGCATGGTAAAAATTGAGGATGAGAACACGGATGATGTGGATGAAGAAGTGATTCGTTCATTAAAAGCTTTTTTTTTCTGTGGAGTTGGATTTAACCATAATGTAAATAGACCTATGACTATAAGACTTGTTTAGGCACAACTACCATTATCAGGTCCCTATGAAAACACTACTTGTAGATGTAGGTATACTAAATATTAGGGCATGTTGTATTCCCAAATTACGGAGTCAAAGATGGGTTTACCATTAATGGTTTATGGCTTTATTGTTCTTGGCTAACTCGTCGTAATTACCCATGGTATTCCATGTGATGAATCCAACTTAAGGGCTTGAATAACTCCATTATAGAATACAAGAGAGTGACCGGTGATGATCATATTAGCCATGCCTTTGCCGGAGCGATCAAAGTTAATAGATCTATTTTTGTTTCTTTGCTCAGTTTTGAGTATCCAAGAGTAATTGTGTGTGATAGCTTAATATGTGCATGCTCTTTAATACAACCCTCTAAAGATTCCTTTACTTTTATCAATTCATCTCTTGACTAATTCTCTCTTAAGAAGAGTAATACAAACTTCCTACTACAATTGATCAATTTCTTAGCTCAGTTAGCACTCACAACAGAGATCTTGAATTTATCTTGGTTTTCCCTCCTCATGAAGATTGTATCCCTCTTGTACATTTAGGGTATTCTAGGCACTACACCAACCACAACAAGTGGTACTACACATACATCCACTTCATCAAGATGTTATGCGCTTATAACAAACTTGATCTTACATTACTTACCCACCATAAGCTCTCCATCCTTTTTTACCCATCCCAATGGATATGGTTGAGGATGGTCAGGAATATCGAATCCAAGGATGTTGACCATATTTCTTGCTCCTAAGTTGGTCAATGAACCAAAATAAGAAAGAGTGTCCACCTCTCTCTTCTTAACCCAGATCTCAACATGGAAGAGTTTAGTCATCTCCATCTCTTCCCTGAGATGGAGGCTACTTAGATTCACTTCATTTTACACTTTAGTGTAAACATTTTTCTCATTTACATCTGATTTGATCTCAACTTGATTAATTTAATCCATAGCTAGCATGCTCTTATTCTTGTCATCATTCTTGCAATTCTTTGGATTCATCTCAAGATGCAACTTCTAGCACTTATCTTTGACGTAAACATATATATCACAATGGTTGCAATGGTAGTTGTTTCTTTCTTGTATTTTTCTTCCCACTTCTTATTTCCCAACTTGGAAGCAACTTGGTGGTCTCTCAATTTGGAACAACAAGGTTGTCCTTTAGTGTTACCCATATTCCGCAAATATTATGCTTGCGCATAAGCTTCATCACTACCATCACTTGCCTTTGCAATTCACTCTATAAAACAAATAGATACTTCAAGAGTACATCAAGATTCCTGGGAGATATACCAACATAATTGCCATTTTGTTGAACTTCGAGGGGTACTCTTGCACACTTTTCCCTTGCTTTTATCGAAAATAATGGCAATTAATTTATTAGTTCTCTTCATACCCAATAGGATAAAAATTAGGCATAATAAACATTTTAAACACCTCCCACTTAGTTATTAGGATGTCACTCTCTAGCCTAAGTGTCTCCACGTAACTTTCCAACCATAATTGGGCACAACTCTTAAACTTAAGTCAATAAAAATAAATATTTTGCTCTTATCCTATGTTATGGACACCGAAATAAACTTTTAACTATTGCAATCATTGATAGAACTTAACAACATCAGTCTCACCTTAGCTAGTGTTTGATGTCCACTTTTGCATCCACTTCAAATAAATATTGGGAATAATCGATGACATTGGATTATCTCTTTCTTTGGCTCATTTTCTAGATAGTCGTTATCTCAAAAGTTCCCGTCGAATACAACTTTAGAATTAGAGCTACTAAACTCCTCGAAAATTCAAAATCCATTCTCTACTAAATCAATTGTGCTTTCAGTTACCCATTATTTAACATACTCTAATAGTCAACTAGAGTTAGGGTTAGGGTTAGGGATTTTGCATGCCCTTAACCCTAACCAATGGTAGGGTATTGAGCCCTCTAGAATTTTCATGTAATCCCACACATGACTATCTACGCAAGTGTGAACAATAGAAGCTAATGTGGCATTTACTCAATACCATGGTGGTTAATAGGCATTACACAGAGGATTCACCTTCTTGACTAATATCTTATCATGTTCATTCATAAAGGAGTGTTTTTAAATTGTGAAAACTAAGGACAACATATTGTAGGTATTGGGAGACGAAGAGTAGGGTATGGGTCATTAATAGGTATTTGACGGGTATAAAGAGGGGTATCTCGCAAAAATAGGGGTTTTTTAATTAGAATCTTGTATTGGGAGGGGGACTCAACATAAGGATTTTACTATGTATTTATCAATATCTATTGAAATTAGGGATATTCTTTAATATCCCATGAACGAATATGCTAAAGACATAGTTTTACTAGGTGAAGACCTCATGAGGCCCTAGGCTGTCCTATGAGGACACATAACATCCGAACATACAAACTCTAATTGAGGTGGTATTTTCAATATCGAAAAGCTCTAAATTTGTAGATAACATTGAGTCGGTGGGAAATATGCTTGTGAATTTTGAACACAAAATTACTGTTTAAGGCCTCATATGGGTTCCAAAACGTTCTAACCCATAAAATGGGCCCTACAAGCCAATGCCTCAAGTTTTCCACCCGAAAAGTACCAAAATAGATTAAAATTTATATAATACTCAATTTCGGATCATACCTCCCAATTTAGGGAAGCTTTGCGTAGCTTTAAGCTTTTACTGAATGAGGGGAGGAAATTTTTCCTCTACCTTTTCCCTGGACTACCATTTGGCCTTGCCTAGAAGTTGTCCTTTTCAACCCAACTTTCCATAGTTCATATGACCCCCTTGTTTTTCCTAGCTTCTTCTAGTCTTTCTTCTACTTGTATTTCGAAGTTCTCTAGAGTAGGTAGGACATGGTCGTTAGTTTCCTAGTCTACTGAGTAAATGTGCATCAATGAAAGTAGACTAAGACTATGAACATCATCACCCAGCTTCTCCAACTCTTCAATACGACCATATTTAGAGCCTTAATCTTCTTATCAAGACCCTTTTGGAATATTGAACAATATTGAGAGGGGAGGTGGTGAATCAGTATTGATAACTTTCAACAATTTAAAACCACTTTTAACTTATTCATTAAACACAGAATCAACAAGATACACAGAACACAACATTTATCATGGAAGCCCAATTGGGAAAACCACAAACACTTTCTCTAACTGCAAAATTATATTTACAATTCTTTTTGCAAGCTACAACTTGTTGAAGACACCAATGCCTAAGTTTTTCAGCCGCAACTGAAGGAGGCTACAACACCCTGGTTTCTACCTGCTCCAATAGACAAGGATGCTACAACACTCTGTTTTCCAGCCATTACTGGAAGGTGGCTACAACCCCTTTGCAGGCTTGCATCCTTCCCTAGCACCACCCTACCTCCCTAATTTGATCTTTTTCTTCAATTATGTTACTGATTATTCTTCATTTCAATGGTCTTTGTCTTCTCTTATTGTTACATTGATCTGGATTGCTGAGACATATTTCTTCCACATCAAACTTCTGTTTAATCTTCTTTCATCATGTCTTGGAACCATTGTGTCCCTTCATCAAAACCTTTTCATCGATGCATCTCTTCATTATGGAAACGTGCATTTTCATGAACTAGTGCAAAACAACCTCAAATCTTGTTTTGGCAGACCTATAACTTTGTCTTCAAGCACCTATTAGGAGAAATAAGACCATGGTCAGATGCACATATAAACAAGATACATCCTAATGGTCTCAGATTATTTTTATCAGTTTCCTACAAAATATGGCGGCCATTTTACTAGGGCAACTTTGACTGATTTTTCACTACTTAGTCAATTTTCAGCAAATTTCCCAAAACAGTCTGAAACCTCATTTTGGCAAACCTATAACTTTTCCTTCAAGCACGTTTTAGGGGAACTAACACCATGGTCAGATGCACACATCAACAAGCTACATCTTGATGGTATCAAATTATTTTTATCAGTTTCCTACAAAATATGGCGAGCATTTTACTAAGGAATCTTAGACCAATGTTTCAATACGTAGTCAATTTTCAGCAAATTCCCCAAAATAGTCTGAAACCTCATTTTGACAGACCTGTAACTTTTACTTCAAGCACGTTTTAGGGGAACTGAGACCATAGTCAAATGCACACATCAACAAGCTAAACCCCGATGGTCTCATATAATTTTGATCAGTATCCTACAAAATATGGCAGACATTTTGCTAATGCCACTTGGGCAGATTTACCAAAACTGAAACAGTGCAAATCATGCCAGAAAGCACTTTTGGCAAACTAATAACTTCACCTTCAAAGACGGTCTTAACAAACCAATCATATGGTTAGATACACAAGACAACAATCTAGATGTCTATATCCTTGTAATCATTTAATTCATCAAATACAGAAGATGGAATGTATTTTACAGAGGCCCCTTAAGCAAATTAAGAAGAATTTATACTTAGTCAAATTTTTAGAGTTTCAGCAAGTTGTCATACTTTTACAGATTGATGTCAAATTGTAACAATGACTTCATGAGAGGACTAGAACACCCTCATATGACTTTGCAACCTCATCACACATGCCACATGCCATGTCGTCACTTTCTTTGTTATTCCTTTGTCATTAATAAACTCTGATTTTCCTATACTTAGTCAATTTTCGAAGTTTTAGTAAGAGTTTAGGCAAGTTTCCATACTTTTACAAAATGGTGTCAAATTGTAAAAACGACTTCATAAGAGCACACATGTCACATCACACAAGTCACACCATCATACATGTCATGTCATCACACATGTCACATCATCAAACATGTCATGTCATTTTCTTTGTCATCACTGAACTCCTTTGACATCAATGGAAACCATACTCAACAGACCCTATATCCTTCCCCTATTCAGACGCAACCAAACTCTATATCCTACCTTAAATGTTTTCTCAATTATTTGTTGATCATGCTTGGCCTTGTTCCCTTTTTATGTCTTCTTCGATGTCTCTTACACTTGCAAATGGATCTAACTGATCTTATCACTCCTACTTATTGTCCATATACAACTTCTAAGTGTGAAGGTGGCAAATGCCTAAAGTAAATTTAGAAAAAAGGGACATATTGGTGAATTAATATGTTGTAAGAGTGTCAAAAGTAAATCAAATTTTCATCACAAGTCCTTGATGCTTCTTATTATAACCCATCAAAAGCTAACTAATGTCGTGTTTACTACATTAATAATATTAGCTTACCTTACCTTATCTTGCTACTTCTATCTTCCCATTTTTTTGTGGATGGAAAGTTGTAGATATGTTCAACTGAGTGTTCATATTCTCCAAAATTTTGTGCGAAAGACATTATGCAATCTAGTACCTCTATTTATGATAATACTCCTTACAATCCCAAACTGCACCAAAACCTTCTCAAAGAACATGATTGTTGTGTCTTGTTCCTTGATGGCATATTATAAGGCATGGCAATGCACATCTTACTGTTAGAATTTTATCTATTTCAACAATATGATCTTAGGATATTATATCAGAGAATAACATGCACAACAATAAATCACAAGAGACAATAGACACAAAGATTTTCCTCGAGGATACCATAAAGGAGAAAACCCCGCAACTTCCTCAGAGATAGAATAAGCACCAATGGCAGCAGTAAAACCCAAAGACAGTAAGATGATCTCCAACAGTTGTTCTCTCTCTTATCCCAACTTCTTCTCTCTCACTCATGCGCTACAATTGAGTGTGAGTGATTGTGTGATAAATAGAGAGGCTCACTCTCTATTTATACTAATTCTCGACTTGACAATAACTTACCAGGGCCAACTTCTCTAGGAGAGTCTAATAACCCTAGTGCCCAACAACTGCGGGGACTTTAACCCTTGATCAACATGGAGGGTTGACCTCTATCAATTTACATGACTTGTTTACATTAATGATTCTCCCGATAGGAGCATCGAGGACCAATCAAATACAATACATGAAATACATAAGTGAATACATTCCGAAGTTACAAATACATTAACACTCCCTCTTAATTAGGAAGGTATTCTCTTGACACAATTTATTAGCAGAAGTCTTCTTCTCTGAGTCATCATCAAAGTTGGATCATCACTGGATCATCATCAACACTGGATCATCACTCGATCATCATCAAAGCTGGAGACTTGTTTAAAAAACCATTGGGAAAAGAGTTGTTTGAGCTCCATAGAAAAAATATTGGAGTTTGTAAGTTGTAACAGAAAGTTAGTGTTACAAAATTTTATTTTTTGGTGTAGTAATTAAGGGGGAGAAGGTTGGAAACGGATTAATTACTCCACCACCCAGCCTGCTGAAACGCTGAAGAGGCAACATCAACCACCGGAGTTCTGAAAAGGCATCACCGCCCAGAATTGCAACTGCCGGAATTTTGAAGAGTCGCAAACCGCCTCACCATCACACTACTTGACAAACAGCAGATTATTTAAATTGTCAAAAGCCATTTTGCTACAACAAAACAATGACAGCAAAGCACATCCAAAAATCTGAAGAGGCAACACCTGTCAGACTGTAACAAACTGTAAATCATTAACAGAGAATTTCGTTTTGTATAAGCGAAGGGTTAGTTTGTAATTAATGACCGACTTAGCCATAATCCTATATATACCTAGCTTGTAAATCATATTTAGAATGCTGAATATGCACAACAGAGAAACACAAAATTACTGTTTAAGGCCTCAAATGGGTTCCCAAAACGTTCCCACCAATAAAATGGGCCCTACAAGCCAATACCTCAAGTTTTCCACCTGAGAAGTACCAAAATAGATTAAAATTTATATAATGCTCAATTTCAGATCATACCTCCCAATTTAGGGAGGCTTTGGGTACCTTTAAGCTTTTACTGAATGAGGTGAGGAAACTTTTCCTCTACCTTTTCCCTAGATTACCATTTGGCCTTGCCTCAAAGTTCTCTAGAGTAAGTAGGACGTGCTCGTTAGTTTCCTAGTCTACTGAGTAAATATGCATCAATGAAAGTAGACTACGACTATAAGCATTATCACCCACCTTCTCAAACTCTTCAATAGGACCATATTTAGAGCCTTGATCTTCATATCGAGACCCTTTTGTAATATTGAACGATACTAAGAGGGGGGGTCGTGAATCAGTATTGATAACTTTTAACAATTTAAAACCACTTTTAACTTATTCATTAAAATACAGAATCAACAAGTTACACAGAACACAACAGTTATCATGGACAATTGGGAAAACCACAAACACTTTCTATAACTGCAAAATTATATTTACAATTGTTTTTGCAAGCTACAACTTGTTGAAGACACCAATCCCTAAGTTTTTCGGCCGCAACTAGAGGATGCTACAACACCCTGGTTTCTACCTACTCCAACAGACAAGGACGCTACAACACCATGTTATCCAGCCACTACTAGAAGGTGGCTACAACCCCCTTGTAGGCTTGCATCCTGCCCTAGCATCACCCCACCTCCATAATTTGATCTTTTTCTTCAATTATGTTACTGATTATTCTTCACTTCAATGGTCATTGTCTTGTCTTACTGTTACATTGATCTGTATTGCTGAGACATATTTCTTCCACATCGAACTTCTGTTTAAACTTCTTTCCTCATGTCTTTGAACCATTGTGTCTTTTCATCATTGTGTCCCTTCATTAAAACCTTTTCACCGATGCATCTCTTCATTATGGAAACGTGCAGTTTCATGAACTAGTGCAAAACAACCTTAAACCTTGTTTTGGCAGACCTATAACTTTGTCTTCAAGCACCTATTAGGAGAAATAAGACCATGGTCAGATGCACATATAAACAAGATACATCCTAATGGTCTCAGATTATTTTTAACAGTTTCCTACAAAATATGGCGGCCATTTTGCTAGGGCAACTCTAACTGATTTTTCAATACTTAGTCAATTTTCAGCAAATTTCCCAAAATAGTCTGAAACCTCATTTTGGCATACCTGTAACTTTTCCTTCAAGCACGTTTTAGGGGAAATGACACCATGATCAGACGCACACATCAACAAGCTACATCATGATGGTATCAAATTATTTTTATCAGTTTCCTACAAAATATGGCGGGCATTTTACTAAGGAATCTTAGACCGATGTTTCAATACATAGTCAATTTTCAGCAAATTTCCCAAAACAATCTGAAACCTCATTTTGATAGACCTGTAACTTTTACTTCGAGCACGTTTTAGGGGAACTGAGACCATGGTCAAATGCACACATCAACAAGCTAAACCCCGATGGTCTCATAAAATTTTGATCAGTATCCTACAAAATATGGTAGACATTTTTTGATGCCACTTGGACAGATTTACCAAAACTGAAACAATGCAAATCATGCCAGAAAGCACTTTTGGCAAACTAATAACTTCACCTTTAAAGACGGTCTTGACAAACCAATCATATGGTTAGATACGCAAGACAACAATCTAGATGTCTATATCATCGTAATCATTTAATCCATCAAATACAGAAGATGGAATGTATTTTACAGAGGCCCCTTGGGCAGATTAAGAAGAATCTATACTTAGTCAAATTTTTAGAGTTTCAACAAGTTGTCATGCTTTTACAGAATGATGTCAAATTGTAACAATGACTTCATGAGAGTACTAGAACAGCATCATATGACTTTGCAACCTCATCACACATGCCACATGCCATGTCATCACTTCCATGGCAGCAGTAAAACCCAAAGACAGTAAGATGATCTCTAACAGCTATTCTCTCTCTTATCCCAGCTTCTTCTCTCTCACTCGTGTGCTACAATTGAGTGTGAGTGACTGTGTGATAAATAGAGAGGCTCACTCTCTATTTATACTAATTCTCGACTTGACAATAACTTACCAAGGCCGACTTCTCTAGGAGAGTCTAATAACCCTAGTGCCCAACAACTGCGAGGACTTTAACCCATGATCAACAAGGAGGGTTAACCTCTATCACTTTACATGAATTGTTTACATTAATGATTCTCTCAATAGGAACATTGAGGACCAATCAAATACATTACATGAAATACATAAGTGAATACATTCCAAAGTTACAAATACATTAACACTCCCTCTTAACTAGGAAGGTATTCTCTTGACACAATTTATCAGCACAAATTTTCTTCTCTGAGTAATCATCAAAGCTGGATCATCACTGGATCATCATCAAAGCTGCTTCTGCTATCTTGATCAAATGATGCTATCTCTCAATTCTACTCATCACAGGAAGTTCTACAGAGCCACCCCTTTTTTATGCTAGTTGTAGGCCTAGCCTCCACGTAGGTATTCATCTTCTTCAGCACTTATATCTGACCATGGGAGGAACACATCCCGCAACCATGTCAGAAAGAACCGCCCAACACTCACATCTGACCATGGGAGGAACACATCCCGCAACCTTGTCAAAAAGGCCCAACACTCACATTTGAACATGGGAAGAACACATCACGCAACCAAGTCAGAATGTCCCCACACTTATATCCGATCATGGGAGGACCACATCCCGCAACCATATCGGAAAAGCTCAGCACTTATATCCAACCCTGGGAGGAACACATCCCGCAACCATGTTGGAAAGGCTCAGCACTCGGCACTTATATCCAACCATGGGACGAACACATCCCACAACCATGTTGGAAAGGCTCAGCACTTATATCCAACCATGGGAGGAACACATCCCGCAACCATGTCAGAAGGGCTCTACACTTATATCTGACCATGGGAGGAACACATCCCGCAACCATGTCAGAATGGCTCTACACTTACATCTGACCATTGAAGGAACACATCCTGCCACCATGTCAGAAAAGCTCACGAACTCATCACTTCCCCTTGGAAGGAACCTTGATCTGGAGAACACCAAGATTCTCCCTGAAGTACTAAAACTTCACTCTGGCTAATGGCTTGGTCAACACATCGGCTATCTGCTCGTCCATTGCAACATACTAGAGCTCCACGGCTCCTCTCTACACCATATCCCACAACCATGTCAAAATGGCTCTACACTTACATCTGACCATGCGAGGAACACATCCCTCCACCATGTCAAAAAGGCTCACAGACACATCACTTCCCCTTGGAAGGAACCTCGATCTGGAGAACACCAAGCTTCTCCCTGAAGTACTCAAACTTTACTCTGGCTAATGGCTTGGTCAACACATCAGCTATTTGCTTGTTCGTCGCAACAGACTCGAGCTTCACTGCTCCTCTTTGCACCATATCGCTGATATAGTGATATTTGATCTCGATATGCTTTGACTTGCCATGGAAAACTGGGTTATCCGACAACTTCACACAACTCTGGTTGTCGCAATATATACAAGTAGCATCCAACTAGAGATCAAACAAATCAGATAGTAGCTTCCTTAGCCACACTACCTCATAACTAGCCGAACAAGCTGCGACATACTCTACTTCGGTTGTACTCAGTGCCATGCAAGATTGCTTCCTGCTAAACCAAGAGATCACCCCTGATCCCATACTAAAGCAGCACCCCGAAGTGCTCTTCCTATCAATGGCACTGCCTTCCCAATCTGAATCAATATAACCCTCCAGGCTAATCTTCTAATTCGCCCCATACTTGAGCCCATAATCAGCTGTACCCTTCAGGTACCTCAAAATATGCTTTGCAGCAATCAAGTGAACATGTCTTGGATCTGTCAAGAACTGGCTCAATGTGTTCACAACAAAGCAAATATGTGGTCTCGTATTCACCAGGTACATCAAGGCCCCAGTCATCTGACGATACATCGTTGCATCAACCGACTATGATGAAGCATCACTCAATAGTTTCAGGTTCGATGCCATAGATGTGGTGATGGCCTTGCAGTCCATCATCCCGAACCTCTTCAGGATCTCTACTGCATACTTCCCTTCTCCCAGGGAGATTCCATCCACATTCTGCAACACCTCCATGCCTAGAAAGTAAGGCATCGTACCCAAGTCCTTCATCTCGAACTTAGCAACAAGCTTCCTCTTCGTGTCAACAATCAACCCATCCTCACCTGTTACAAATAGGTCATCTACATACAGTAGGAGTATCATTCAGTTCCCTTCTTCAACCTTGTAGTAAAGGTTGGAATCCGCTTTACTCTTGGTAAAGCCCAAACTAGTCAGGAAGCTGTCAATTCTGCCATACCATGTCCTGGGTGCCTATTTTAAACCGTACAGGGCTTTCTTCAGTTTACACACATGAGTTTCCCTGTCATGTATCTCAAAACTGAGTGGTTGCTCCACATACACTTCCTCTTCCACTACACCATTCAAGAAAGAAATATTGACATCCATCTGGTGTATCTTTCCATTTCATTACTGCAGCCAGAGCAAGTACTGAGCAAGTGTTGATCTGATGGAAGTGTATCTGGCTACAGGTGCAAAAATTTCTTCATAATCTATTCCTTCTTTCTGGGAGAAGCCACGAGCCACAAATATTGCTTTATATTTCTCTATGCTGCCATCTGCAACATGCTTGATCTTGTAGATCCACTTGGAAGTCACAACAGACTTCCCCTCTGGTCTTGGGACAACATCCTAGACATCATTCTTCATGATCGACTGATACTCCTCAATCATAGCATCCTCCCACTCTTTCTTCTCTGCCGCTTCTTCATAGCTAGGAGGTTCTTTATCAATGATGTCACATAATAGGGCTACATATCTAGAGTAGGACCTAGTTCTCTTCCTTTCTCTGTGCATTTCTTCTAGAAACCCATATCTTTCTGCACCTTGGATAGCCTCGCTTACCCATGCAGATTTCCTCTTGTGAGGATTCTTCTCCTAGGGTGGATCTAGAAGTTCATGTGGTTCTTCTATTCCTCGATCTTCTTCTTGAATTGCATTGTTCATAGTTGTATCTTGAATTCTGGGTACTTCTGTTTCTTTAGGTTCTTCAGCAGGTCTCTTTCTGGATTTGTTGTAAGCTGAGTCTTTGTCAAATGTTACGTCCCTGTAGATGTTGATCATCTTGAATCTTGGGAAGTATACTCTGTAAGCCTTCAAGCTTTCACTATATCCCACAAATATACCCTTCTTCCCTGAAGGATCTAACTTTGTCCTCTTTTATTTCGGAAAGTGTATGTACACTGGACAGCCAAATATTCTAAGATGACTGACTTCTGGTTTCTTGCCAGAGAAGACCTCTTCAAGTGTTTTGTTCTTGAGTACTCTACGAAAAGTATGGTTTGGTACATACACAGCTGTTCTAGCAGCTTCTGCCCATAAATGCATGGGAAGATCTTGATCATGAAGCATTGCCCTTGCAGCTTCCATAATCGTTCTATTCTTTCTTTCTGCAACCCCGTTCTATTATGGATTGTATGGAGTGGTCAACTCCCTCTTAATCTCTGAATCTCTGCATAATTCTTTGAATTCATTTGATGTGAATTCTCTGCCATTGTCTGATCGAAAAGTCTTGATTTTCTTTTCTTTGTGGTTCTCAATCAAGGATTTGAACTCTTTAAACTTGATGAATACTTCATCTTTGTTTTTCAAGAAGTATATCCATGTCTTCCTAGAAAAATCATCAACGAAAGAGACATAGTATACATACCCACTCAATGAACTGGATGACATCGAACTGCATACATCGAAGTGAATGATTTCCAAGATTCCTTTTGCCTTGCTCTCGCTACTTGGAAATGTCTTCTTTGTGTTATTTCCTTTCGCACATCCTTTGCGAACACCATCATGTTTTGCTTGAATTTTTGGAAGACCTTCAACAACTTTTCTTGCAAATGGTAGTGCTCTATAGTGCACATGTGCAAGCCTTCTGTACCAAAGTTCATTTGGCTCTACTGAGTCATGGACCAAGGCTTGTTCTGGTTGGCCCTTTAGCTTGTATAATCCTCCCTCTTGCTCCCCAATCATAACTGCATCATCTATGGTCTTTCCCTTTGGCCACATAAGAACTTGGCCATCTACAAATTCAACCCTCATGCCTTTTGCATCCAATGCAAAGATGGAGAGGAGGTTCTTCTTTAGTCCTGGTACAAACAAGACATCCTTCTTCTTCATAGATTTTCCAAATCTAACATGTAGGAGGATTCACCACTACCTTTTATTGGATATTGGTAGTCATCCCCAAGTTTCACCTTGTGGGGTGACTCATGTTCTGATAATTTCACAAATGATTCTTTGAATCCCTTCGTATGCTTGGAGGCCCCACTATCGATAATCCAATCCTTGCTCCCATGTGTGACCGTTCTCGCGAGGGAAGAAATCAAAACATACTCTTCGTCACTTGAAGAATCTTCACTTTCTTGTTTGAGGGTGAATCCACGGACCTGGGTAGCACTTTTTGGCAAGCGCATTTCAGCAAAAACAGAAAAACGCACCTCGGTCGGACCCAGGTCTTAATATCTCGACCGAGGTTTTATCAAGCCCTCGACCGAGGTATTGCGGGCTTTACAAACCCTCGGTCGAGGTATTTAAATACCTCGACCGAGGTATTTAGATACCTTGGTCGAGGTTCATACCTCGGTCGAGGGCTTAAAAAAACAGAGTTAGCCCACATTGAAA
>LPNX010011137.1:313408-329794 GCA_001517045.1 Pseudotsuga menziesii | reverse complement strand
AATGCGAGAAAAATTAACAAAAAAATATGCACATCACACTGCATTTTATGTAGATCATGCTCATATATATATATTTTTTAAATTATTAATGCAAGATTGAATTACTTTACGTGGACACGAGCCACTTATTAGCTTCTTCAAATTTTTAAGGTCACATAGTTCATTAAATGCAAAAATTCACACATTAAATGACATCGGAATATTTTTTTAAAAATATCGCTATGAAGCCAACATAATATTCTACAATTTGTTTTTTTACTGCAAGTCAAAATTCACATGGCATATATGCGTTTTGAGGGCTTCTATCTAGCACATGAGTAAAAAATCAGGTTTTCATCGCCAAATTTGGCCAAAAAGTGTTACCCATCTTCATGAAATCACCCTTGACTCTCTTCTTGGAAGGTTCATCATCCTCTGCAACCTGAGCATGATGTCTTCTCTTGTAGTTCTTCTTTTGAGAGCCACCTTTGTTTCTAGGACAATCTTTGGCAAAGTGTCCTTTTTCATCACATGTATAGCATCTGAATTTAGATAGATCTTCTAGGGTATCTTTCTGGTGAGAGTGCTTACCTCTGTGATAGTCTATTCTGCTTTTCTTGGAGTGTACAGTGAGAGCTTGATCTTCACTTCCCATCTCTTCTCAAGCTACTATTCGAGCTTCTTCTTGGGAGCATTCCTCCCACCGTCTACTGAAGGTGACTAGATTTCTTCTAGCACAAATTCCTTGAATGAAGGAGTCCCATGACCTAGGGAGACCATTCAAGGTGGTCATCACAATTTCTACATTCTCTACTTCTTCATCTACTGCTTCAAGTTGTTCTTTGATATGAGAGACCTTTGTCAAGTATGACTGTATGGTCTCCGCATTATGAATCTTCACATTCTTCAACTAGTTCCTCAAAGTCATCTTCCGGTTTATGTTCTTCCCTTCAAATAGCTTGGTCATGGAATCAAACATTGCTTTAGGTGTCTTTAGGGAGGACACCTGTGGTATGAGGTGATCCTTGATTGAATCAACAATAATCCTCTTAGCCATGGCCAATTTCTTTTTGTGTAAGGCCTTAGCCTCATCTCCCTCTGGAACTCGAACCTCTTCACCGATGTAAGAGTCCAACTCATTTTCTTCCAGGACCAGGGAGATCCTATACTTCCAGGCTCGGAAGTTGTCAGCTCCCTCAAGCTTTTTATCAAGCTTGGTGTGATGAGACATCTTAACAGAGAACATCAAATGGAAATATAAAAGATTTAGATCTTACCAATTTGAGAAGCTGAAAACTGGATCTGGAGCTGATCTTCTGCAGTGTTGGTTTTCTGGTTCCAGGGCAAATTAGGGTTTTACTTTCCTAGAGTTCTACCCAACCAAAAACCTCAATTTTTTTCTCTAAACTTCGATTTTGAGGAGGAGACCAATCCTAGCCTGGGCTCACTCAAAAATTCCTCTTCAGTGAAAAGCCCTAATTTCCTGATGTAGTGGTAGGTCAAAAACTGAAAAAACTCAGAATCAGATTCTGCTTCGACAGAAAGATGCACCCTTTGCCTCATAGCCTCCTTTTGCCGATGGATTGTGGAGAGAGACCCAAAAAGTAAGAAGCCCTAGCTTCTGCAGCTACACAGTGTCTTCTTCTCATGTTAGCTCTTATACCATGTTAGATTTCTATCTATTTCAACAATATAATCTTAGGATCTTATCTCATAGAATAACATGCACAACAATCAATCACAAGAGACAACAGACACAAAGATTTTCCTCGGAGAAACCATAAAGGAGAAAACCCCGCAACTTCCTCAGAGATAGAATAAGCACCAATGGCAACAGTAAAACCCAAAGAGAATAAGATGATCTCCAATAGTTGTTCTCTCTCTTATCCCAGCTTCTTCTCTCTCACTCATGCGCTACAACTGAGTTTGAGTGACTGTGTGATAAATAGAGAGGCTCACTCTCTATTTATACTAATTCCCTACTTGACAATAACTTACCAGGGCCGACTTCTCTAGGAGAGTCTAATAACCCTAGTGCCCCACAACTGCGAGGACTTTAACCCATGATCAACAAGGAGGGTTAACCTCTATGACTTTATGACTTGTTTACATTAATGATTCTCCCGATAGGAACATCGAGGACCAATCAAATACAATACATGAAATACATAAGTGAATACATTCTGAAGTTACAAATACATCAATAATTACTGAACAAGCCAAGTACAAGAAACGGATAGCCATGTCCCCTCCTTGCTCACGGAAACACACCCACAAAATCAATAGAGATACCCTTCCAGAGTCTAGTAGGTGAATGTAAGGAATGGTATAGCCATTGCCTTTTGGTACTAGGCTTGTTGGTATAACAAAGCATGTATCCTATGACAAAATAAGCTACATATGCTTGCATTGTAGGACAATACACATACATTTGCAAGCTGGAAACTATCTTCCCAACACCAAAATGTTGCACAAATTTGGAGGTGTCTCTGACAAGCTACAATCTTTCACCTTTAGGAATATAAATCCTACCTATCCTGAATAGCAACCCATCGAAAACTACCCCTCCATCAATCGCATACCCCAAGCAAACTAATTGTCATTGGAAAAGTTCATAGCTCTTGAGGTTTTCTAGTCACTCGTGCTTTTTTAGGACCTCTAGCACTTGCATGAGATGTGAGACATGATCGTCCTACATAGAGTTATAAGCCAAAACATCATCTAACAACAATATTACAATTGAATCTATAAACGGACACAATGGATCATTTATGAAATGTATCTAGTGCATTACATATACCAAAATGAACTACCAACCATTCATACAGACTTTTTCTTATCTTGAAGGCAGTATTCATAGTGTCTTTCTTTAACTCATTCCTAGTGGTATCTTAGTTTGAGATCCAAACTGGCGAAGTACTTTCCATAGGGGGGACTAATGTGCAAAAATAATTGACAATTGCAAGCACGAAGTATACTCTTGCTACATGGGCACAATAGTTGGAATGATCACCTAACGAAGTCCATGTCATGGGGGATGAATAAGTGCACGAGAGCATGGAAAGATTGGTTACTGATGGATGTAATAGTTATATGTAGGCGTACAATTATGGGCAGTGACTTGACTTTCTTGTAGACGGTTGAGATAAGTGAGGTAGTAAATCCGAGGGTGTTGATGAAATGATTCCAACACAAAAGAAATTGTTATAGGTATATTACTCTTAGGGACATAACGAACAAAGATAATAGGAAAGATGGTGCTAATGGAAGATCAATTTGATGACGTTGTCTAGGCAGAGAATGAACATATGACTCACGATAATAGCAGGAGTTCTTACAATGTTGTGTCAAGGAAACACTTTGAGTGGGGGAGGATGTAACATCCCTATCTTGGTGCAATTGATTAACTCCCCTCGACATGGTCCTCATTGCGTTTAGGTGCATTGCAATCAACACACATATGAATCAAACATTGACACATCAATTGTGTTAAGTAGTGTGCAAGGCAGCAATCAACAAGAGAATGACAGATCGTGCACATGCATAGCAGTAAGCCATTCAACCAAGAGGCTTCAATAATCTGTTAAGGCTTCAACAATCAACACAACAATGCAAGTATACTTACACAAGGCACCAAGGAGACATCTCAACTCAAGAACACAAGGTGTTAGGCGAGGGCATGTCGATACGATGAAAGGATGCTTGAGAACGATGAAAGGATTTTGTTGAAATGGAAAAATAGCCACAATATCACTTAGCCACAAAACTATGAGAACACACCCCGAGAAGGGAAAACGGTTGTATACGGAAAGTTTTAGGTGGACATCATTGAGTTCCTTGGAAAAATGTTGTAACCATCGACCAAGTTTGTTGCACATTAGGTGCCCACTTGTGAGGGAGAGTGTGCATTATGTCCATTTTGGTCGAACAAATAAGGCAACTCTCCTCCCATATAAAGAAGACACATCATGAGGCAAAGGCGCAACCTTTGGAGGTGAACAAGCAATAATACCAAGAAAGAAAGATGTGATTTACTCATCAAGTCTAAGGTAGCAAGCAAAGGTAGGTGAACTATTGGACAGGAATAGGCAAAACATCCAAGGAAAAGATATACAATCTGACAATGAGCAATGTTCAACAGTTCACTGTTGAAAATTTTCTAGAAGGAAGAACTCACCTCAGCAAGCTAAGGCACAAGGTTAAGCTTAGCCATAAAAAGAGTTGTTGTGGTAGAGAAAGACTGTTGAAGACTAAGTTCCATTATGGGCAGACACATGGTGTGCAGTGTTTGTTGACATATAAGGGAGCAATTGGGGAGCTAGATTTATTGACCATGCAAGTTCATCAACAGATAGGGTGATTAATTGGGTAGGTAATTTGTTGGTTGTAAAAGGGTGCTAACAATGTGTCGAACTCTCCTTTGTATTGAGGTTGCAACAATGTGTAGACATCCCCCGGTGTACCATATTTGTCGTATTCAATAATAAAAACCTTATGTTAATTCACTTGGGTGTCAACAACTCTTTTGTACTGTTATATTTATTGTTCATTGCCGATTTCCTTCATGTTTAAGATTTTGGCTAAGTGTTAAGTGCACAATATTATCTTGCCTTGTTTAAGTTCATGAAAGGATGTGGGTAGCACTGGTATGTAGACTAGAGCAAGTTAGTAGTAGGTCTAATAGTTGTAGCCTAGAGTGGGCGACCAAGTTCCCGTGCTGAAAATTAAGTGGTGCCACATGACAAGGAGGTACCAAAAATAAAACTTCGAGCACTGAGAGGGTGTGCACTAGGATTTTTGCTTTACGGCCTATTCATTTCAGCAACACTAACCTCTCTATAAAATAAGCAATGATCTCTATTGTTTGTGTAATTCAGAATTCATATTTCTCTGCCACTAACCTCCAATAAACATGCAAACATGGCTCCATTTTCAAGGGTTTTTCACTCTTAGTTTGGAAACACCTATACTCAATCCAGGATGCAACAACACTTTCCTTGTTGCCAACATGGAAGCAAACTCCACAATTACCCCACAAAGAACTCCATATTTAGAATCGATTTCATGACATGATTGTTTGGTTTATTTGTCATGGTATTATGGCCAAGGTTGATACCATACAAAAGCCATGCCCAATCGATTCTTTTAGAGTCAAATTTATATGATGGCAATGCCAAAATAATGAGTCAAGTTATGAATAAGTAAACACCTTTGTTTAAGCAAATCAATTCCTTCAAGTGAAAACCTGTTAGCTCCAACAAATGCCAATTCGATCTATGATAAGGATTTCTAGTCAATATTGCTTTCCACTTAATTTCATAAAAGACACAACCACATCAATATCCATAATCAATTCACTAAATTAATAACAACGTTATTGTGGGTTAATGAAAGAGAACACAAGTATCTTTAACAATCATACCAATCAATTAGTGTTGTATCTTAAGAAATTAACTACATTGTTCATCACAGAGTTGAGATTTGGGTTGTATATTTAATTAACTAACTCATCAAATAAGAAATAAGAAATCACAGGATTGTGGTATATTATGTTTAAACAATGAACCAACGATAGACCACCCATTTCAACTTTCACAAATAATTTAAACCAAAATTAAATAATCTCATAACTATCCACCACAAAGAATCGTAATTAGCATTCATGATAGATTTTGGAATTTGTTTATTGATTACGAGATTACTGTTGAACGATGGTAGTTACTCGAACCTCCATTAGTTGTTAGCTATCGACAAATCAAATAATTAAAGAATTGATCCCGAAGCGGTGGTGATTTCAAGAGATGGGAATGTATGTTCTAAAATTCAGTATCCTCTACCGGTTTCTGACCTAGGATCATCATTAAGAGGTAGAAAGCAGAGGAAGAGGTCTATTAATAATTTAATATGGCAAAGTCCAAGCAACTATAAGCCTACAAGATAAAGAGAATAATAGATTTTAATTAAATGAAGATCTTTTGAGATTTGGGTTTTCAAAAAATAGTTTAGGATTTAGGGATAACTTTAATTAATTATAAGATTAATTATATTTTTTAATAATTACTAGTTTAGAGTATATTTTAAAATATAAGATTAGGTATAATTTAACTATCTGTAACCTTTATCTAAATTGATTAACCAAAATTTAACCAAAATCTTATATTAATAATAAAAGTAGGGGGATTTTAAATTATTTTTAACTTCCATCTAAAATTGATTAAATATCAATTGATTTAAACTTAATCTACTAATCCTAGAATTAAATTATTATCTTACCCACAGTGCTCAGTCACATGTGGATCATGGTTGTAGAATTACCAATGTAGCAGTCTTTGCCTTGGTCAATCCAGGGCGTGCTAATAATTGCTACGAAAAAGCTACCAATAAAGCATCCAGTGAAGCCCATTGTGCAAATGCAAAAGTGGATGATCCAGATTAAGACAAACTTGTACTCAAAGCTACCAATGAAGTAGCCTACGATGGTGGAGTTTGCAATGAAGCGGCCATTGATTCAATGAATCTAGAAAAGATTGTTGATGAAGATGAAGGTGAAACTGCCCATAAAACAGTATAGTTTGATGAAATGAATCTAAAAGATGAGGAAGTAAATTCCACTGTCTAAGAGGACGATAAAGACAAAGATGTCAATCATAAGGAAGAGGAGGATGTTAATCTTGAGGCAGAGGCAACTATAACTGAAGTTGCATATGAAATAGTTAAAAAACAAAAAAAAATGAAAACATAGAAGAACCAGATGAAGAAGAAGAAAGGGCTAAGGAATATGTGCCATGGGGCATAGTTGAGGTTTATTTAATTTTGCAGCCATTCAAGATGAAGAATGTAACCAAGTAGAAGATGTTGCAACAAAAAGGTTGAAGAAGAGGAAGATGACATGAAGACAGATTGTAATTTTGAATATCATGTTGATAAGATCTTTATGAGGTGGAGTCTTTAAGAGATCAAGTTTTACTAGCCATTGCTGAGTTGTGTTAAAAAATATGAGGTTGCAGTATGTCGTATGATGAGAACAACAACTGGGTTTCAGGCATGCCCTCACTGTAGGAATTTGAAATTTTGAAGATGACATTGTTGCCTTTGGTATGAAGGGAATTCAGTGTTTTAATAATGATTAATGTCTCATTGAAGAAGGTGTAGATCACTGGTTTTATAACCAAACTTATGAACAATACAGTTTTTCACCTCTTAAGAAGAAGAAATGGTTGAACAATACTGGGTTTCAGGCATGCCCTCACTGTAGGAATTTGAAATTTTGAAGATGACATTGTTGCCTTTGGTATGAAGGGAATTCAGTGTTTTAATAATGATTAATGTTTCATTGAAGAAGGTGTAGATCACTGGTTTTATAACCAAACTTATGAACAATACAGTTTTTCACCTCTTAAGAAGAAGAAATGGTTGAATCCAAGTTGCAGAAAGAAGAAAAAGAATCCAAAGTTCGATGTCTAGAGTACGAAGAAAAATAAGAAAAGAGTTTGGAGCAGTAAGTACAAGAAGAAATTGCATCATCACTTAGCAGCGAAGAAGCTGAAGAAGAATATTTTTGAAAGAATTGTAAGCCTAGCTGAGACATAGACTAGCAAGCATTGACATTTTGGTTTTTGATGTAAGCCTTGGAGACACTAAGGTAGTATGTTTTAGCGGTCATACTTAAGGGGGAGTGTTGAACGATGGTAATTATTCCCACCGTTAGCTATTAGCTATTGACAAGTCAAATAGTCATTAGAGGTTAGTTCATTGACACAATGAAAATAAATGCAATACTCACTAGAATTATCTACAAATGGATTTGGTGCATGGGCAATATCTTCTACTCATATTTGGATAAGTTCAATGGCTTCTCATCCTTCCATCTTTGAGAAAGCTGCCTCTTTGAGCCCCCCTACTTTTGATAGTACCTTTCTTATTCCAAAGCTTTAACTCTCACTTGGTCACCTCTCTCATCAACCAAGCATTATCTTTAATGGAGTCGCCCCTCAATGCAAACCATCTAAGTCATTTCTTTCACCTTCTCGATGCTTTTGGCCTTGTGTCCAAGTTATTTGTCCATTTCAAACTTTAACTAAACTTAATTTACAAAATTCTGAGTAGAGGGTTAATTTGAATCTATTTAGGGCCACACCTCCTATTCACAAGCTTTCTGTCCACAAACGACTTGACTAAAAGATGTAGCATGCTATCCTGGCTCACTCTTTATAATGGAGGAATACAATGCAAAGGGGTACACTCATTCCCAGGTGTTCTTACTCTCCTACAATTCTTTAGACAGTTAGCAGCTCTGCCCGATCGGTCTTCATAACCATGGGCAAGTAGTGGCCAGCTCTTCATCTCTTTAGTCTTTGGTACAGCAATCTAACCTTGATGCTGGTGCATCTCTGATTCCTCTCGACAATGAAACCATTTATTGACTTGTTGTTCCAGATGAGGACAAAATTCAAGTCGTCTTCTTCCAGCTTCAAAGTGATCCTTTGTTTGTGACTTCGGCTTGTTTTCTTGGTCCCCCTATTGCTGGTTGCAAAACACCCGTTTATATCCCCTCCAACAAGCTTCTACAAGCAGATTGACGTGGTTTGTTTACCACTATTTTTTCCCTCCAAGTGTTTGAAGGTCCCAGATTCAACCACTCTGATACCATATGATTGATAAATAGTAAGCCCATTGTCTATCTGTTTCGATAACAGGGATCTACATGAAAATAGAGTAGTGTTCTCTGTTCTTGTTGCACTTCTGCTCAGCTGCAAACTTCGACAAGCATACAAGCATGGCTCCTTTTCTGTAAGGATTTCTGCTCTCAGTTTTCCAAAACCAAGACACAATAAAGAATACCAGTGCCCTCTCTTAATGACAAAGCATAGAAACAAACTTTACAATTTACTCTGTCACTCAGAACTCCTCTATCTTCGTACATGGCTTCATGACATGACTGCTTGGTTTATTTGTTGTGGATGATGAGGTATGATGTGAAGCTCTCTTATGTTGGAGAGCTAGGCATAATGATGAAGGGCCCTTTTCCCTGAGAGCAACAAGAAAGTCTGACACACTCTACCACACTCTAAGAGGTTGAGATCATTGCTTAAGGAGGTCCATTTTTTTTTTATGGCACACCACTTGGATGTTGTTGTGGACCCAGTACACAATCTGGAGAAGCATTGGAGCTTAGGAGATTATCTTTGAGAGCACGCAGCCTTGATAGCCTGGAGAGCACACCACTTGGGGGGAGTCCAACTACCTTATGACATGTGTAAACCTTGGAGAGGCCCGCTCTTTCCATGTGGAACTACTCTAGTCGTTTAGATTCGATTGTTTGTGGACTTCCTATTGCTGGCCTCCCCCACCTATCTTAGCTATCTTATTTAAAGGACAAAAGTGCCACTGTATTTAAATACAAAAGACAACATAGTCACTTGATCATTTGTATCTTTATGGTGTAATTTTCTTGGAGAATAACGCTTCAATGACAATAGGGAGAATAACGCTTCATTGTCATTGAAAATGGACTAGAACTAAACAATCACGCAGCTATCAACCATAGAGAATTAGCATGCAACAAAATCAATCATAGAGAATTAGCATGCAACATAGACACACAAATCTTTTTTATCTTTCAAACTTAAATAGAAAACCGGCATTCATTGGGATTTGTTTATGGCTAACTAGGTTATAACAAGGGGGAGCTATGCACTCTCAAATGAGATTCTAATGCACATAGCAATAACAATATTTACTTATTTACTTGTATAACCAGGGGAAGCTATGCACTCTGAAATGAGACTTCAATGCATTTATTCAATTCCAATATTTGGAAATGATTTTGGCTCATGGAGAATCTTCTGCTCATGTGCAGAGAGACTCAATGGCTTTTCGTCCTTCAATATTCCAACAAGATGCCAATTTGAACCCTCTCCATTTAAACCAGAACTAAACAATGGCACAGCTATCAACTATAGAGAATTAACATGTATCCTAAGCTATAGAGAATAACCATGTATCATATACAAAGATTTTTTTACTTAGAAAGATCAAATGGGAAAATGAACATTCACTCGAGGATTCGTTTAGGCTTAAGAGGTCAATACAAGGGGAGATGTGCACTCTCAAATGATATTCTAATGAATTTACTCGATATTAATATTTGCATATGGCTTATGGAAATGACTCTGGCTTAAGGAAAATATTTTTCTCATGTATACACAGGCTCAATGGCTTTTCATTCTTTGTCCTTTCACCAGATACATGTTTGAGCCTTCTTCTTTAACGATTACTCTTCTTTTTCCCAAGCTTCGACTCTCACTTGGTTTCCTTTTCCATCAAATAAGGCTTTTCTTTAATAGAGATTCCCTGAAATGCCAACCACCATGGCGATTTGATTATTACAAAGATGAGCTATCCACTCCCAAATGAGAATTTGTTGTATTTATTCACTAAAAATATTTGTAGAACGCTGTAGCTCATGGTCGATATTCTTCTCAGATGTGCACAGCCCCTAATAGCTTCTCATCCTTTAACCTTCAAGTAGATTGTCTCTTGCAACACTCTTCTTCTGTTACTGTGGTTTTGTTTTCCAAGCTTCCATTCTCCCTTGTTGCCTTTTCCATCATGCAAGTATTCTTTTAAATAGAACTGTCCTGAAATGCCAACCATTAAGGGGATTCGTTTCACCTTCTCGAAATGTTTTTGGCCTTTTCTCTTCAAGTTATTTGTCAATTTCAAACTTTACCTAAATTTATTTAAAAAGTGGGGTTTAGTTTGGATCCATTTCAAACAGATACGAAGAATGAATGGAAATGGGTAGTAGTTAAAAGGCTGCGAAATGTGCTCATAGAGAGCATGTGTTTGAGATCATGCCAAACAAGAGATTGAACTACAGACCGAAGTTACAAGAGGTGATAAAAATCTGATGGCGTTACCCAAACCCTATAAAATTATAAAATTTGGTTTATCTCTTCAGTGACAGGTAAAGAACGGTCTCTATGAGATGAAGCGGATAAGATACAAAAGACTAAACCTTCCAGATTGAAGGATACTCAACTGAGTGGATGACCACTGAAATGATGTCCTTCAAAGGAACGTTGATTAAAAAGAAATCACGATATTCAAGGTCATTCAAATGGATAAACAAATTGTTACGAAAATATTGAAAACTTATCAGTGACGTGCCATGAGAACAAGGTCTGAGTAGCCATACGAAATAAAGTAGATATGGAAAAACGACAGTAGGAGTTGAACTTGACTATGTCCGCGTGGACTTGCAAAACAAGGCGAAGTTGA
This sequence comes from Pseudotsuga menziesii, assembly GCA_001517045.1. Lineage (NCBI taxonomy): Eukaryota > Viridiplantae > Streptophyta > Pinopsida > Pinales > Pinaceae > Pseudotsuga > Pseudotsuga menziesii. The sequence goes on along the minus strand of LPNX010011137.1, from coordinate 318,532 downwards.
AAAGAAATATTGCAAGATGGATATGCTTATGATAACAATACATTTACGATGGAGATGCTTATGATGACCTAGAGCTGAGATTCATTATGAAAAAGTGATGAAGATGATTGGTTTGAAATAGCTTCTACAGTATATAAAAGATGAAGACTGCGTTCTGATATTTTGTTTTAAAATAAGCAAATTTATGTGCACATTTTTGGAAAACATATTGGAGAACTTTTAAGTAAGAAACATTTTGGGTAATGAAGTATAAAGTTTCATATTTTGATATCATAAACAACGAGGAAGAAAATCATCGAAACAAGCAGATTGAAAGTAAAGTTAATGATGATATGATTGGCATAGGCATAGATGGTACAAGTTTGAATCTCAAACAATGAGAATTGAGCTTCAAAGCGAGGATGGGAAGTTGTAAGCTCTAATGCACAGGAAATTTGTAGTAGTAATCTCCAGTGGGCATAAACATTTGCAGACAGTTAACTTTATTAAACTTGATGATTTTCAATATCCAATGAGTATGGAATGTTCTGTAATGTTGACTTACTATTGAATCAAAACAATAATGTTGAATGAGAAGCCTAAAACAGAATGAACAACACAGAATATATAGCAAAAGATAGGAGAAATTTTGCCAAAAGGCTTGAGCAAGGTTACTAGTGCGCAAGGTTACTAATATCTTACTGATATCTTACTGTCAAGCCTTTGGTGTGAGTAGATAGCATGCCGGTATCTTAGCAAATGAATCATTTGTCTTTGGGAGGTTTTAGTTCTAGTCCATTTTCAATGACAATGAAGCGTTATTCTTCCTATTGTCAATTGCATTTCAAAATCTTCTTTTTTTTCTTTAATTAAGATTAGTTGTTTTAACCTTACACATTATATGTGTTGCATTTCATTCATGTATTCACCACATCTTCATTTCCATAGGCCATTTTACATTACTTGGTTTAGATGATATTAATTAGAAGACCTTAATAGAACATATTGTGTTTCATAAATAAACAAACCAAAGGAATTTACCTTTTCAATGGTAAGGGGTCTCACACGGCCCTGAACCTAGGTAATATTGTGTGGTTGACATGGACCAAAAAAAAACAAGCCCAGTTCAATAAGGACTTTGGGAATTCTAGAAATGTATTTATTCAAAAATATATCAAATTGTTATGTAAATCTTGGCTATTGATTAACTATCAATATTAAGTATATTTAGGAACTTGCAAAGTGACTACCAAATATAACGCGCCTAGATCCAAATCCTAGGCTTTATCAAGCACCGAGATGGATCAAATCTCTCCAGGTGCAAACCTCTTCTTAGGTATCCATTAATTTGATTCAAACAAAAAGACACATAATTTTATTTAAGGTCCACATATAATATTTTTATTATTAATATTTAATATTATTTATGGCCTACATATAATATTTTTTATTATTTTTTATTTTGTTAGGAACGAACATTGCATCATTTCCCCACACATGGTTTTAAAACCATATGCAAGGCCCTCCTACAACCATGGGTTGTTTAGGAGGCCTTGCACATGGTCTTAAAACCATTTTCAAGGCCCTCCTAAACCATGTACAATAAAACCATGGGTTGTTTAGGAGGCCTTGCAAATGGTTTAAAAACCATATGCAAAGCCTCATAAACCATGTACAATAAAACCATGGGATGTTTAAAACGCCTTGCACATGGTTTTAAAACCTTAAAACCATGTGCAAAGCCTCCTAAACCATGTACAATAAAACCATGGGTTGTTTAGAATGCATTGTAGATGGTTTTAAAACCATGTGCACATGGTTTTAAACCCATGTGCAAGGCCTACATTTTTTTGCAGATAATTTAATTTCGTGTTTTTTTCTTGACCCACATTTTTTTTACGGATAATTAAATTTTTACTTTTTTATTGTTTTGTTAGGTAGGAAGATTACAACATCTACCCCATATTAGATTGATTTTGTGGCCTATATTTATTTTGGCCTATTAGAAAATTTATTTTTTATTACTAAAAATAACGTTACAAAAGTGATATTATTTTTTATTTTGTGTTACAAAATCTCTCCCATAATATTCATTATCACTATTATTTTTTGTGGACATGTTACAAACATTACATCACATTACAAGATCTCTCCCATAATATTCACTATCACTATTATTTTTTGCCGACATGTTACAAACGTCACTAACGTACATGACAAGATCTCTCCCATAATATTCACTATCACTATTATTTTTTGCCACGTTACTAACGTTACAAGATCTCCCTCATACTCGACTATAGAGCACCTCTCGGGGCAACAACCTTACAAAACATTTATCATATGTAAAACCTTATTAAATGGTAAAGAGTTAAAACACTTATCCAGAAATAATAACGCCATCATCCTTAATTAAACTCTTAGCTCGAAACTTCATAGTGGAAAAACTCAAGAACCAACCCAAAGATCTCCAAGCAATTATCATAATGTAAACCTCACTCAAGAAAGTTTGGAAGCGTGTTATTTAGAGAAATAGTACACCAGATTTTGAACTTCTTGTTGACAAACATTACAGAACCAATGCATTGACTCTTACTGTTTCCTTGTTGAAAGAAAAATTCAAGGATTTTGTAGTGGTCTATGGAATCATATTAAGAAGGAATAAATGAAACATTACAGAACCAATGCATTGACTCTTACTGTTTCCTTGTTGAAGGAAGAATTCAAGGATTTTGTAGTGGTCTATGGAATCATATTAAGAATGAATAAATGAAGAAAAATTTATAAAGACCTTACAATGTGCTTAGCCGTTTTTTCTAGAAATTAAATCATACATTTACTTATCCAGAAGACCATATTACCATATTAACCAGGTTTATTTTTATTTAAATGATATTTCTTCATAATAATCTTAAATTTAAGAAAACTGAGGTGACGGAGATATTTAAATGATCTTTCTTGATAACAATGTTAAATTTAAGAAAACTGGGGTGACGGAGATGCACTTCAAAGTGTTAGAACATTAATTGTACAGATCATAAATCTTATTGTAGAATTATGGGAGATTATTTTTTCTTACATCTATCGAGAGTTGAACCCTATAGCTGATAGCTTACTAAAGATGGCCGTGGGAAATTTTGATGAAATCTTTTACTTTGAAGAATTCATTTCTACTCAGTTGGTTGAGCCCTATCTCTATCCTTTAGGCTTGAAAGAAAGGATGTGAGATTACTGTTTTTGTAATTTATATAGCTTCATTACCTATGGGTCCTATATATCTCAAGCACTTGTTGGGTTGAGATAGATGGTTAGGCAGTTTATTATAATGTTTTAGTCTTTGATTATAATGTTGGTCATTGACAATTTAGAATGGAGCAAAATATGATAGGTCATACATATTAGACGATGAATAGGACCCATAGGTTTTTTTTAAATTAAAAAAACTATATATATTTTTTAAATATATTAATAACTATTTAAAGTGTTAAGTAAAATATAATATACTTTTACAAAACTTCAAACTTCACCAATTCACCAATTTCAACTATAAAAATATATAAAAAGGGAAAGCCAAGCGACCGTTATATCATAAAGCTAAAGCTGAACAACTATCTATAAAAAGAACACCATCATTTATAAATACACTCTAAACGACTATATGTAAGTACAGAAACATAAACTGTGCATTCTCAAGTACTTTCTATAAAGGGAAGCATCTTGGGGCCATGCAGATTACCTTTCTTTTGAGACGTTCTATTTCCTCCACCAATAAATCAGTCTAACATGCCAAGCAAGAAACAATAGTGTTATGCCAAAGAACAACTACGATTATAGAGTAATGGAGAATTTATCAAAAATAGAATTACACTTAAACATTTGAAAAAAAATATAAGACCTGTCTAATATAAACATAAGTGGCATCATTTTACAACTACCTTTCGAGCCCGTAAATTGCTCAATCCTCGTTCAGCTTGGCTTTCCAACTTATTTAGTTCTGCCATTGAACACGATTCCAACCCCTCCCCCATCAACATTCTACAAGCAATTGAGCAAAAGCGTGGTAAGATTTTCAATATGAACTGGTAAGACACATTCAAAATCATTGCATTAATTTAGTCGGAAACTTACACTACCTTTGTGTTGATTCAAGATTTTTAATCTTGTCTTCCATATTTGCAAGTTCTCGTTTCAAACACTGCACGCCAAAACCATCATGGAGGCTTGTCAGCCATCGGGAAGTAGACCAAAGCCATATTGATTTTTAGTAATATTGCTTCCTCAATGTTTGCTTATATTAAAATGGGATAAAAAGGCTTGGTAAAACATTATCAATAAATGCATCCTTGAAACTCAAATTTTCATATTTTTCGAACATTTCTATTTAGACTATTTATGACAAAATTATAGCAAAAACATCACGATTCTTTACTAAATTATAGCAAAAATATCATAATTCTTTACTAATCTTTTGGAATTTCCCTCGAACATAATCATTTTGTGATATATTTTGATATACAATAAGTAGCAGTTTGACTCAACATTAGTAAAACCTGATTGGATATAAAAACCATCAATATCTCTGATTACTTTTGTAACAAATACACTCTTAATATTTTGGAATTTCCCTCAAACATAATCATTTTGTAATATATTTTGATATACAACAAGTAGCAGTTTGACACAACATTAGTAAAACCTGATTGGATATAAAAACCATCAATATCTCTGATTACGTTTGTAAAAACATAATGACAATTGTAGCTTCTGGTCATAGACAGACAAAAGGTGAACAGAGTAAAAACATGTTATAATGTCTCAATTCAAATACAAGCACTGCAATTACAAATAAGATTTTACATTCTACCACTCAATGAGATGGATATGGTGCTAGGTGTTGAATGTTTGATATAGTGAAAAGCGTTGTTAAACTTTAGAGGCAAATTAAATCAACCACACAAATAACAACACCATTTTAACACCAACATTTCATGTGGTAAAACTCCAAAGGGGAAACATCCACGCAAGCAAAGTATTGTAGATGACTCATAAGTCATGATGATGACAATGACATACATTTATTATATTTTTGTTTATGAGTCAGGATTTAGGAAACTATTCATTTTTTGTGTGATGTATCACTAGACA
>LPNX010011137.1:270626-313092 GCA_001517045.1 Pseudotsuga menziesii | reverse complement strand
TATATTTTAAGTTTACTAATATATTGCCGATGTGTTCCGGAGATTTTCTGAAACCACGTTTTCCATGCCCTATCGATTTCTTTGTCGAGAAGATGTTTGCAACTTTTCTTTTGTCTTGTCCTGGATATGGATAAGATTGTTACACATGATTGCAATTTGGACCAATTACTATTATTTGGACTAGTTTTGCTTGGGTGCTAACGCAGGAGCTTCCTTGGGCTTGGACAATCCACGTCACCCAAAATATTTATATTCCGCAAATTAGATAATAAGTTGAGTAAGGACGATGTTAATGGCCCATTTTACTTAATTAATTTACTAAGTATAGAGTTATGTTGCTACCCATCGTTCAATTAAAATTGTTGCTACTCATGCTACTGCTTTTGCGCAAGCTGAACTCATGCTGAAACTCCTGCGTATGGTGGAATTTTACAAGTATTGTGATGTTTCTTCATGTGCCACCTGTGATCGCACACACTTGACCTTTGAGTTGCATCCACCATTAGGTAAAAAAACTCGCGCCTAAAGGACAAATCATGAACCCAAGACTGAAAGAAAGAAGGTGAAACGGTTAGGGAAAACAAAGGGACAATTTGTAACTATTCGATCTGGAAGATGGAAGGCGAATCAGTTGAGGGAAGGAAGATGCGCTCTGAAGGTAAGGACACTTGAAGCAACAATGAAGACCATTCAATGGGTAAGTTTATTTTTAATGCTTTAGCATGGTTGTAATGTACAATTTTTTGGGGACTCTAGCCTTAATGGAAGACTGCTGTTGTGTTACCTTCCATTTTGTTTGAGCATTTTTTAAAATGTCTAAATTATTTTATGTTTGGAAAGATAATGCCATGATTCTCTACTATCCGTTACGAGAGCAGGGAAACATTCTGTAACTGTGTGTTGTTTCTTTCCTTACCTCTGCATCAGGTGGTATCAGATCAAGATCGCTCTTAGATTGACTGCATGAAAGTTCCTGAAAGTAAGTTGCACATTACCATGAGATTGGTGGTGTATCAACATCTTGAGTGCTGGAGATAAGTGGCGTATCAACATCTAGATTGACGTTGTGGATTATAGTTAGGATTCAAACTACCAGGAGGCCTTTGAGAATGACGCCAAGAAAGAGAAGAGCAATAAATGGAGATGCAAGAATTGAAGAATTTGAAGAATTACGAAGAAGAATAGAGGAGTTAGAGAACATACAAGATAAAGTTGCTGAAACAGATCCAAAATCAGAAGCTGAGATTGAGTGTGAACTGTTAAATTTAATGAAAGATAGGATGTCCAGGCCTACATGAATTCAAAGAGAAAAGAAGGTTGCAGAAGAGAGAGAAGTATTCAGTAAAGACTGATCAATTACTCATGCAAAATTGCATGCACATGGAGAGAAAATTGGAATAATAACATAAAATCCATTAATCAGTATATAATATGTAATATTATGGTGTTACAAATAGCAGAATTTGAATGTCTAAGATAGGATTAGATTCTACAAACCTGGACTGACTCTGAAGTTAACTCAGTGTGGGAAAATCACCACTAGAGCTCATTAATGCAACTCGGAATCATTGAATCAGTTCACAATCAGTTAACTGATGCAAGTAGGTGAGGAAATGCACTCTACCTCCCTTAAACCATGCAAACTGGTGCTACGATGACTAAGAGTGAACAAATTGATGGGAATCAGAGCATAACTGAACATAACTAAACACCAACTAGGGTCAACTGCCGAAGACTGTTGGTGGCACTCACAGTGAGTTCCTAAATTATAGGGGTTGGTCCCTAGACCTCCTGAACTCATGCAGACAGGTGAATTGAGTGATAGGTGACCCCCAGGTGAGTCTCTCACGATCTAGTGAAGTCGTAATGACATCCTAAGCTAGGAAAAGACAAATACACTATGGTGGTCAAAGGAGGATGCATTAGAGGAAATTTCAACTCAAAATAGGCCTTTTAACTTTTATTCAAATTCCATGTCATCATGTGTTAGCCAATGAAATTGCTTTAAATTTGAAATACCATATAGATCTTAAACACTTTTTTAATATAAATTTGGGGACAGGTATCATAAAAAGATCTACTTTTTTTGTTTGTATTTTTGACATATCTCCCTGTGTTTTTACTCAAATTTCGATCGGGAGAGCTCGTTGGATGCGGAATGAAATTCCGCATCCAACGAGTACCCACTCGGCATACTTTTGACGGACCTCGCTACCCCAAAAACAAGAAATACCTGAAAAAATGGAACGATGATGTCATCATTTCGTTTTTTCAGGTATTTCATGTTTTTGGGGTAGCGGGGTCTGTCAAAAGTATGCCGAGTGGGTACTCGTTGGATGCGGAATCTAATTCCACATCCAATGAGCTCTCCCGATCGAAATTTGAGTAAAAACACAGGGAGATATGTCAAAAATACAAACAAAAAAGTAGTTTTTTTCTTTTCTTCCTCCAAAATTAAAAAATATTATTTTATTATTTTAACTATTATTTTATTAGTTCATTTTAGGAGGCCCATTTTGAGTTGAAATTTCCTCTAATCAATTAATAATCCCAACACCCCGAGTTAATCCTAACTTGGATAACCTGGGCCCTGGAAACTAAGACCAAAGGTCACCGATACAATCTAAATGTAAAAATATTACTGGTTAACAATAGAGGAAATGGAAAAAACCTCATGGGGAAAAACCCCCCTCAAAATAAGCAGGAAAAAACAGGATCAAGCTTCCACTAGTTTGCAGGATCAAGGATCTTCTTTAATAAAAAAACTTATGAAAATATTTCTACAATAAGCATCTACGTGGAGAAGTAATATAGACTAATCGTGCATATGTGCACTAGTTTCCTGGTTTTGTGCATTTGAAGCTCTCCACCTTCCAATCCGATGAAATATAGGAGAAGAAATATTGCCTTTGTCTCTTCTTTCCGTAGGAAGAGTGGCATGATCCAATTTGTTCTTCAATGAGAAAATTTGTTGATCAGACCTTACCATCATGTACCATTTCTCTGGGAGTTTGTAATGCCTCTTTGAAATAAGTGACTTTGCTTAACATAGCGCAAGGCTCTCTTTTTGAAACTAGGATCTTGTTCTCCTCATCTCAGATGGCTCTCCATCCATGTTCCCAACTACCTCAATAACCTTTTGATCCCATTTAGGCTTAGGATTGGGAGTAGGAGCTGGATCTAGATTTGGATTTGATTAAACTTCACCACTAGAGCTCACTAATGCAATTCTGGATCACTGAATTAGTTCACAATCAATTAACTGATGTGGGTAGGTGAAGAAATGCACCCTACCTCCCTTAAATCATGTAAACTGGCACTAGGATGACTGAGAGTGAACTAACTTATTGGAATGAGAGCATAACTGAACATAACTAAACACCGACTAGGGTCAACTGCTAGAGACTATTGGTGGCACCCATAGCATGTTCCTAAATTATAGGGATTGCTCCCTGAAGTTCCCAAACTCATGCAAACATGTGCATTGAGAGGTAGGTCACTCCCAAGTGAATACTCGATGCACTAGTGAAGTGGTAATGACCTCCTAAGATAGGAAAAGACAAATAGACTCTTGTGGTCATGGGAGGATTAATTAATAATCCCAACATGACCCACATAAGGAAGACGCCGACCCATTTATTTGAGCAAAAGAGGTAGTGTGAAAGTTCAGGTTTCAAGCTAAGACGGAAGTTTGAAAGCTGAAACTCTTATTGAATGGACAGGAGACCTTGAGAGCTACTTTCAATATACGGATGCTTGTGACCCAAATAGACCTCATTTTAACATCAAAATATTAGAAGGGCATGTTGCAGAACGATAAAGTCGGTAATAGGATGGAAAAGATTAAGAATTGGACAAAAATGGTGAGTAAATTCAAAGTGAAGTTGTTTCTTCTAGATTATAAACAAAACTTGTGTAGACAAGTTTAGAATTTGAGGTAAATGGATGTTTTTGTGCATGAGTATACTAAAGAATTCTTCAGGTTGTCCCTCAGATCAAGCATCAAGTAGCCTGAGTATCAGTGCATAGCTAGATACATGAATGTTTTAACTATGCATATCACGGTGAGATGATTACACATTATTTTTGTATTGTGGTTGACACTTACCAAGTTGCTCTGAAAGTGGAAGAGAAGGTTGATGAAGACACTCAACAAAAACTTAGAGGAAAAGGTCCACAAAGAAGAGGCAAGGAAAGCATTGTTAAAGAAAATGAGAAGGAATATTAAGCTACAATCAACACAAGTAAGAGAGGGAATAGAGCTGGTAGATGAGGAGGTTTTGTAAGAGGAAGAGGAAATCATGTAATTACCTGTCATACATGTGGAAATGAAGGCCACAAATAATTGGAATGCCAAGAGAAACAAGTTCCCAGTAGAAAAGGTGATACTAGAACACATATGACAATGGTTGATGAAGCATTGGTGACAGGATATAATGGTACTATGCTTCAACAAAAACAAGACGAAAATCTTATATTTTCGAAGAGTATTGTTAAAACTAGAGAAGAAGATAATAGAGGAGCCTAAACTTGGTTCAAGGAAAATATTGTAACTTAGTCATTGATGGAAGCAACATTGAGAACTTGGTTTCCAACAAAGTCAAAACGAAATCAAAATTTCAAATGTGAACCACATCCTAAACCTTATAGAGTTTCATGGTTGTAGAAGGACCAACAATTGAACGTGAAGGAGCAGTGTTTATTATGTTTTCAAATTCAAAACTTCAAAGAACAAGTGCTATGCGATCTAGTAGAGATGGATGTGTACAATGTTTTGCTTAGAAGACCTTGGATGTTTGATGGAAAAGTGTTTCACGATGGTCAAAAAAATTCTTATGAATTTGTTTTGAATGGACAACATTATAAGTTGACACCAATGCATGAAGATGGTTGGAGTAACAACAACAATAATGACAAGAATGTCTATAGCTGTAACATTCACATTATATTGTGTTCTACCAAGGAGTTCCTAAAGGAACATAAGCAGAAATGGGAATCTTTTAGCTATATTTGAAAAAAAAGGTTTAGGCGACTAAAAAGGGAAGTTATGTACTAGCGGATATCCAACACATGCTGAAATATTTTAAAGAGGTTGTTGCAGAGGAATTACCCATAAGGTTACCTCCATTGCAAAGTCTATCGCACAAATTTGATTTGATTCCGATATCACGTTTACCAAACAAGGCGCCTTATTGAATGACGCCAAAGAGTGAAAAAGTGAATCAACAAGTGTAGGAATTACTTGACCGAGGGTTGATTCGTGAGAGATTAATCCCTTGTGCAGTATCAATAGTGTTGACGAATAGGTAAACAACGGAGTTGAGAATGTGTACAGATTTACGTGGCATAAACAAAATCATCATCAAGCACCGATTTCCATTGCCGAGAGTGGATGACCTTATGGATTTCTTGAGTGATGCACAGTATTTTACCAAAATTGATTTGAAAAGCGGTGTTATCACCAAATTTGGATAAAAGAAGGTGACCAAAGGAAGACTGCCTTTAAGACAAAGGATGGACTGTTTGAATGGTTCGCAATGCCATTAGGACTAACTAATGCACCCAACACATTCATGCGATTGGTGAATGAAGTCATAAAACCATTTTTCGCTAGATTTTGGGTTGTGTATTTGGATGATATAATGATCTTTATTAGGAGCAAAGATGAACAGATTGAACATGTTAGAGCAATATTGCAACGTTTGCAGGAGTAGAATTTGCTCATAAACCTCGAGAAATGTACATTTCTGCAACGAGAGTTCATGTACCTGTGTTTTGTAATTTCAAGAGGATTGAAGATGGATCTTGAGAAGCTGAGAGCTATTTTAGAATGGCCAACACCTATATGCACAATCGATGTGAGAAGCTTGCATGGGCTAATAGGTTTGTACCAAAAATTCATTAGGAATGTTCGCCAAATATTTGCACCTTCTAAATAATGTATGAAGTAGGGCGTGTTTCTATGAACTATAGTAGTAGTGAAGTCATTTGAAGAATTGATGAAGAGAGTAACCTATGCCAAGTATGGATTTTGTCTTAGGGATACCTATGACACAACGAAAGCATCATTTAGCAATGATAGTTGGCGATATATTTTCGGAGATGGCACACTTCATAGCATGCCAGAAGACTATTGATGCTAGTAAATTAGCTTCGTTGTTCTTCAAAGAGTTGGTAAGGCTGCATGGATTATAGTGAAGCATTACTTCTTATCGTTATACAATATTTAGTGGGAATTTTTGGAGGACACTATAGAAAAAAATAGGATCAAATATGTTTTACAGTCCGACATGTTATCCTCAAATGGATGAACATACCGAAATAGTAAACAAGTGTATAGGAAATTTGAATGAGAGAATCCCAGGCAACGGGATTTGGCGTTAGCCCAAGTTGAATTTGCATACAACGATTCGGTAAACATAACTGCAAGGAGGAGTCCATTTCATATTGTTTATGGAAGTTTGCCAAGACGTGTGGTAGATTTTGGTTGCGTTTCCGAATTTGGACAACCAAAAGAGTGTTGATGCAAATGATTTTTTTTTACAATAACATTATCTGCAAGAACAAGTCAAGAAGAAATTGTAGATCAATAATGACAGTTACAAACAAAGAGCAAAACGAAATAAAAGACCAAAAATTTTCCAAGAGGGTGAGATGGTCATCGCTCACTTGAGGAAGGAAGGATTCCCTATAGGTACATATAATAAACTCAAGTACAAGAAGATAGGTCCATGCTGAATTCTGAAAAAGATTTATGATAATGCATATTGGCTGGAACTTCCTGAGTAGTTTGACATATGTCCTATATTCAATGTTATTGACCTCTATGAGTCTCATGAAGGGGACAAAAGAGAAGATGGAGGTACCCTCAACAAATGGGAACAACATCTACCAATTAAGCCAGAGTACTGGATTGAATACCTTCTTACTATTAGAATTGGCAAGAAGACTTGATGGAAGGAATATATGGAATATTTAATCAAGTAGAAGAACCAAAAGGTAGAAGACGCACCGTGGGTTACTGAAGATCAGTTAGCATGTTTGTTGAGCTCTTCACCTCAACAGTAATCCACACATGAGATCGAACTCATGTTTTATTACTAGGGGCATGTGATGCAAGACCATCCTTTGGCTTGAGCAATCTACACCATTCACAAATATTTATATTATGCAAATTAGATAATAAGTTGAATCAAGACATTATTAGTGGTCCATTTTATTTAGTTAATTTGCTAAGTATAGAGTTATGCTTCTACCCATGCTTCAATTCGAACTACTCCTACTCATGCTTCTACTTTTACGCATGCTGAAACTCGTGCTAAAACTCATGTTGATGATGGATTTTTACACGTATTGCAGATTGACCGACAAAGGTTTTATCCTTGAATAATGAGCACTACACAAAAGTTACTTAGGAAGCTTTTGACACGAAGGTACCAACGATACAAATCTACAATGTAGGAAACATTAATAAATTCCCAATATAATTGGAAAAGGAGTCAACTAGAGGAGTACAACTCTAATTCGGGATAAGGTCAAAAACTAGACTCAAATTGTTGATAGACTCAAAACTGGTGCTTTGTTCAAGGAGACAAGACTTCCCGCCATGATGTCAAAGACATTTGAACGAACTTCCATTTCCCACTTTCTTGTAAAAGGTTTAACGAGTCCAAGAAAGAGAACTCGAGACCTTATTCATTGTTGGAAAGCTCAAAGAAGAAACATATAATGCTTGATAAAGCACTGATTCGAGGATTTTACGAGTCCCAATTAGTGGATTCTCAATGGTGCTTTCATAGTTTTGAGAGTCTAAAAATGCCAAAGAAGACTATAGGGGGGAAATTATTTGTAAGTTTAGGATCCTAAGTCCGGAAAAGTATAAAACAATCCAGAGAACTCTCTTAGCTCAGGCGAACTAAGGTATGCATTTTTCATAGTTATCCGGCAAGGTACGAAAAAGGGGTAAACTATCACCAGATCGAGGCTCCTTCCAAAGCAAGTAGTAGCACTTTAGTTTTAATGAGTGTGAAGTACAGAAAGATCACTCGAAAAGTTCCTTTTATTTACGAGAATTGTACGAACAACAGTAAACTCGATTGGCTAGCATTGGAACAATTTTAAGGATTGTAATGGCTGAAACAAGTGGCTAGCATTAGGCATGGAATCAAAAATCACAAGTTAAATGATAATGCTTTGCAAAACAATTTATTTAAAGACGCGAGATAATAACTCTTTTACAGTCAGTCCATTAATTGTATGGGGGTAAAGAACAATAAGAAACAATCCATTAACATGGGAATCAAAAAGTGAATATAGTGTTAACTTTGGAGGAAAAACCTTGTGGATGCTTGAAATCAAAGAACCAAAGAATAAACATATGAATTTTGATTCAATATAAACTTATCCAAGCATGAAAGATAACAAATGAATAAGGTAACAGGAAATACATTCACAATCAGAAGGAAAAACAGACTGTAACAAGAATAACACAGGAATCTCTAACAAAACTTGCTTGGCTCTCCAATTATAGAAACTTGAAAACACTATTACAAAAAAGGTCTCTCTTTCTCATGAGTTTCAACCCTCGTAAAATTTCAAAATGGTGCTTAAATGTTAGAAAACAGGACAGCAAAGAAATAACAATTATACAGTTAAATCTATAAACAAGATGCAAAACACATTAAACACATTACAAAGATACACAGATATAACGTGGTTCACCCAAACGGTGGGCTATGTCCACACAGAAATTGCCACTCATTTTATCGCCGTCTAGAAAGATGAAAGGATACAACCTAGAACAATACCGTTGCATTTCCTCTTCACTCTCTCAAAGTCTCTCTCACACAATCACAGAGATTGTTTACAATGCTACAATACAATACAATACCATATCCAGCTCTATTACAATGCTTTTCTTTTATAGGGGAAATACCATGGGAAAATACTACGATTAACCCAATACCATTGGTCTGCAAAATTGTTGGCCAACAAACATCCCAAAAAAAATTCTCGAGGGCGAACCCTGTTTTTCAGGGTGCTACCCTGATGCCCAAAGTGGGGGAACGAGTGTACAATAAGCGCGGGGTACAAACACAGCTGAATAATATCTCTGGATCTAGAAGATCGGGCTCCACAACCGAAATTAAATACATCAAGATTGCTCCTTGAGATGCTAACTACCTACATCCTAAACATATGCTTTTGTAACTGCCTTATTACATCTGTTAATTATCTCATAACAAACTTATTTCCTTGACAATTTGAGAATTTATTAACTTATTCAAAAGTTGCTTGTCTTCAAAAATAACTCGAGCCTTGAGATGAATTTCTTCACTGATGTAACTTTTATTTCATCTTGCCAATTTTTTCTATAGTCTTTCATTGGTCTCCAGATAGTAGCTCGAGCCTTGAGATGAATTTCTTCTCTGATGTAACTTGTATTTCATCTTGCCAAATTTTTCTATAGTATTTCATTGGTAACCAGATCACAGTTCAAGACTTGCCATCTCCTTTGCTAGTACTCTCAATTTCACAAAGTCAAAATAAGATATCGGTGGCAGCTGAGCACCAATTGTTCTGAACATATTTACCAACTCAACGTCCACTACCAGCTTGTCAATTATAACTTTTCTAGACATGGATTGAGTCACGTCCTCAAATTTTCTGTGATCCAATCTGGATTTAACCAGCAATGGATGATACTCAGATTGGGAAACAAGTCTGTCATCTTTTTCCCAAAAAGAAGGCAGTCCTTTTTAAAACAGTGACACAAATGAACCTTTAAAAATTTTGACTCAATGAACATTATATCAATTTTTTCTTCCACGGTTTCAATGTGTTGGGTCTTTCTGTTAAATTTTCATATGCTTAACTAAGACATCAGTATATCATTTCATTTTTCATAATAAAAGCATATAAAACAGGATCACTGAAAGAAATAGTATCACAAGAACAACACAGATTTATCCTGGGAAAACCCTAAAGGGAAAAACCCAGCAAAAGCTTCCTCAATATAGATGCCCCAAAAAGGAAAAAGGTAAAACCAACAAAGAGATCAAAAACCTGATTCTCCTCCTTCTCCAGCAACTTCTCTCCTCCACAAGTGCGCTATTCCAAGTGAGTGTGTGTGTCTCAAGTGAGGAGCACTACACCTCTATTTATATTCATCCGTTCACTTAAAGTTTACTCAATTAACATGTCGGCTTAAGTTAACTCATGTAGGCTCGAGTTACACATGTAGGCTCAAGTAACCACACAGGGGTGCTGATGACCCACCTTTACAATTTGAGGGGACTACCTCATGACTCTTATTAGTTCTTCAGATTAGGAGCATCGAGGTACAATGAAATACAAATGGTTCTCCCGGTTGGACCATCGGGGACCACAAAAGATACATAAAGAATATTCTTCGAAGTTACAATATTTCAACACTCCCCCTTAACGAGAAAGGTATTCTACATCAACAACAACAAGAGTAGAGATGGGGGACATCATCAACATCAGCAGGGTAACACATCTATAAATCATTGGAAGCTTTTCAACATCATGTAGTCTTCATCTTCAATCTTCAATCTTCATCATCAGCGACATCTTCAGTCTTTGATCAACAACATCTTCAGCGTTTTGATCTTTCAATTAGCAACGACATCTTCAGCACTTGGATCTTTCGATCAGCAACATCTTTAGCACTTTGACTGTCCAATCAGCAACAACATCTTCAGCATTTTGAACCTTCGATCAGCAGCACTTTGATTTTTCGATCAGCAACAACACCTTCAGCATTTTGTCCTTTTGATCAGCAACATCTTCAGCATTTTGACTTTTCGATCAACAACAACATCTTCAGCACCTTGACCTTTCGATCAGCAGCAACATCATCATCATCATATTCTGATCTGTCGATCATAATCATCATCACATTCTGATCTTTCGATCAGAAACATCATCATCATACTCTGATCTTTCGATCAGAAACATCATCAACATAGAAACATCATCATCATACTCTGATCTTTCGATCAGAAACATCATCAACATACTCTAATCTTTCAATCAAAAACATCATCATCATACTCTGATCTTTAGATCAGAAACATCATAATCATAGTGCGTCATCATCATACTCTGATCTTTTAGATCAGTACGTCATCATCATCATACTCTGATCTTTCGATAAGTATGTCATCATCATCATACTCTGATCTTTCGATCAGTACGACATCATCATCATCAGCAACAACCTGCAATCAACAACTCAAAGACAAAAAGTCTTTGGATCACTTTTGTACTTAAAGTCCAGGGATGATACAATCCCACCACATTCTCGACAACCGAAGTTACCGGATTGATTACGGGAGAATCAGTCCCTATCACTTTAGGCCTTGAGTCCAAGGATGATGCAATCCTGCCACATCCTCGACGACCGAAGTGACCGGATACAATTACGGGATAATCCCTCCCTATCACTTTACGCCTTGAGTCCAAGGATGATGCAATCCTCCCACATTTTCGACGACCGAAGTCACCGGATACAATTACGGAATAATCACTCCCTATCACTTTAGGACTTGAGTCCAAGGATGATGCAATCCTACCACATTCTCGACGACCGAAGTCACCGGATCTATTATGGACAGATGTCCTAGGATGATACAATCCCTCTTCATTCTCGAAGACCGAGGTCTCTGGATCTCTTTAGGTAAGGTGCCCAAGGATGATACAATCCCATCACGTTCTCGATGACCGAGGTCACCAGGATCTATTATGGACAGATGTCTCGGGATGATACAATCCCTCTTCATTCTCGAGGACCGAGGCCTCTGGATCACTTTAGGGCAAATGCCCAGGGATGATACAATCCCACTACAACATCACTACTCCCCCTTTCGAGGAAGGTCTGTCCGAACAACACCAAGCTCGTCTCGAAAGTGTTCGAACTCTACTCGAGGCAGAGGCTTCGTCGGTACATCATCATCCAAACCATCATCATCTACATCTTCAATATCTGAATACCGATCTATCACCATCTGTATCTCTAGTATGTGAATACTAAAAGCATCATCATCTATATCTTCAATATGGGAATACTGAAACATCATCATCTTTATATTCAGTATAGAAATACTAAATCACCATCATCTGCATCTACAGTATCATTATCTTCATCTTATCTTGTATGTAGAAATACCGGATTTCTACGTGTTATGTGGAACACAGGGTTCTTTGTCATCACAACTGTGGTTATCAAATTGTTGTATCCATCTTCAGATCAAAGAGACCTGATATCGGCTTTTGAAGCCATATGGCTTCAAAACATAGTAGAGCAATCTGCTATGTATTCTGCTTCAACCATGCTAAGAGAAACACTGGACTGTTTCCTGCTAAACCATGAACTCATAGCAGACCTCAAAGCATATACCTGATTTGATTTTCTTGTCTGAGATACTTCCAGCCCAATCTGCATCTGTGTAGCCATACAATCTATACTCATGGCTACCATCATAGTATAGACCAAGGTCTATAGTCTCTTTCAAATATGTTTTGCAGCTACTAGGTGAACCCGTCTTGGTTGAACATGATATTGACTTAAGGTGTTCACAGCAAAACAAATGTCTGGTCTAGTATTTGTTAAGTACATCAATGACCCAATGATCTGTTTGTAGTGAGTCACATCCACTAACTCTAATGAGTCATCAGCTAACAACTTCAGGTTGGAGTACATGGGTGTCTCTTCAATATCTCCACCACATACTTTCCCTGGTTGAGAAAGATTCCTTCTGAACTTTGCCATACTTCCAGACCTAGGAAATAATGCATTAACCCAAGGTCTTTCATCTCAAATTCTTCCGCTAGTTTCTTCTTACTTTCCATGATCTGTTTCTCATTCCCTGTCAAGAATAAGTCATCCACATATAGTAATAGAATGACAGGTACATCTTCTACAACCTTGTAGGAAAGGTTAGGATCATCTTTACTCTTGGCAAAGCCCATGCTCATCAGGAAACTATCTATTCTTCCATACCAAGCTCTGGGAGCTTGCTTCAGGCCATAGAGGGCCTTCTTCAACTTGCATACTTGATTCCTTCTGTCTTCAGCCTCAAATCCTCGTGAATATTCGATGTAAGACTCTTCCTCAATCATATCATTAAGGAAGGCTTGTCTTTACTTCATCATGGAAGAAACTACCATGATAGTTTTGAAGGAAGTGTACCTTGCTACCTAGAGTAAGTGTCTCTTCAGAATTAATTCCCTCTTACTAATAGAAACTTCTAGCCACAACTCTTACCTTACTTCTATCAGCAACATATCTTATCTTGCAAATCCATTTGGAAGATACCACATTCTTGCTTTCCGGTTTGAGTACTATATCCCAAACATCATTCTAGTATCACAACATCTTCTATGAGTTTGTTTTCTCAGGTCATCAACATATCCTAGTCTTCTGCATTCAACCTTGAAGGTTGGAACCCACTTTACTCTTGGTAAAGTCTCGATCCATCACAAAGCTATCCATCATGTCGTACCATGTCGAACTCAGATATAATTTTCTATAGTCACTCCCCCTAAAGTGGAGTATCATCTTCCCTCTTCATTCTGTACAGGTGGTTCTATGCTTGATATATACTGGTCAATAGAGTCTATTCTTTCTAGGGAGAATCACAAACCTTGCTATGTACACTTGTTCCATCATATCGTATACATCATTCCCCATGATCAACTATTATTCTTTGATCATAGCTTCTTTTATAGCATTCTTTTCTTCATCTTGAGTTATCTCTTGTACCCATGGTGGTCTTCATCCTTCAAGGTGGATCTACCATTCTCTGGAGCTCTTTCTTCTGTCATGGTGTCTCTGACCCTAGGAGCTTCAGATTCATGTTTATTGGAGTGAATCTTGAATTGTCATCACTTGTTCTTCGGAACAAGTCTCATCCTTCTTTTCTTGTAGGAGGTTGTTCGTGACCTTTCCTACAATTCAAATGTACCAGTTTCATGGTTAGAGATATTTCATAAAACATATGTATAACGACAAATTCTTATGCATCATGCAACTATTTAGTTAATACAACATTCAACTTTCTAGATGCCTTCCATCTCTACCATGACATTATTGAGATTGTGCACTAATCCAATATGTCAGCGAAGAGGTTTGATAAGTAGCAATGGAGAGTTGTATAGCACCATGAGCTACTTACCCATCACATGCATATTAGTAGTATACAGTCATTAATGCAAACAATCTATCATGCATAACACATCACTGAATATAATCAAATGTATAACAAAACAATATCATGAAATGACAATTGAATACTTATCTTTATTTGTTTCATGGGTATATTCCTTCTTGAGTCTTCAACTTTATCGTCTTCTTCATTCATGATAGCATCGTTTCTTATCCAAATGCTGAGGTGGATAAGAAGTTCTTCAAGAGTTGAGATCTTCATATTCCTCATTGATTGAGGGATCTTCTTTGGAAGATGAGAGCTTGATCTTCAAAGACGAGATTCTTCTTCTTCCCAAAGTCTACTGAAGTAATCAATTCCTTCTGGAACACATTCCTTGAATGAATGAATTCCATGATCCTGGGAGGTCATTCAAGGTGTCCATAACCACTTCTGCATTCTTCACTTCTTCTTCAGCTGGTTTCTTAAGGTCATATTTCAATCTATGTTCTTCCCTTCAAATAGCTTGGTCAAAGAATCAAACCTCATCGATGTCTTTAGGGAAGACACTTGTAGAACAAGTTGATTCGAGACTGAATCATCAATAATCTTCTGGGCTTTGACCAAGTTCTTCTTGTGAAAGGCTTCTAGTCTCATCTCTCTCTGAAACTGGAACCTCTATGCTCATGTAGGTGTCCAATCCATTTTCTTCAGAGAGATCATATATTTCTAGGCTTGGAAGTAGTCAACTTCACCAAGCTTATCATCAAGCTGATGCGATAGATCACTTTGAAATGAGAACCTCAAATGAACATAGCAAAGGATTAGATCTTACCGATTTGAGGTGTCCGTCCTGGTTCTGGAGTTGGCTGATCTAGGGTTTGTCACAGAAACCCTAATTTTAAAACTTGGAATCTTTCAGATCTGATTGGATAGACAGATAGATCTCTTCAAATGGAGCTGTCCAATGTACTCCATTTCTGAAAACAGTGGAGGGAAGCTCCCGGAACAGGAAGCCCTAATTTTCCAATTTCTTCTGCAGAAATGCTTGTTACTGTTTCTGTGATATCTCCGAAATTTATGCTCCTCTATGTCTGAACTTTTGTACTAAGGTAACCTCGCATGTCCTTGATCCACCACCGCAGGTTTCATTAGAATTGGTGTCACCATTTGGGATTTATGATCATTTTCCCAAGGTGACCTGTTACAGGACTGTTCAGAACAGCGAAGTTGTACGGCATGCCACGTGTCACTGGTTCATCTTCTGAGTTTGATATTCAGACCACTGAAATTAAAGTCCGTGCTCTTTCTGGAACATCTTCCGGAATTCCATTTGGACCTCTGTAGCCCAAGATATTGCAATTCTCCCCAGGTGTCCTGTTTAGGGATGAATTCTGGAAGAGGCTGGAACCCTAACTTGGAGAGAACATATCTCCCATAATACAGCGAATCGGAGGATGAATTTTGGACACAGTGTTCATCAGGACTTTATATTCGGCCCCTGCAATTTTCAGCTCCTGATCCTTCGCCAATCCCGGAATATAGCGAATGTGCCAAAACGTAGCAGTTTTAGTATTTAGGGTTTTTCTAGCTCGGGGTCAAACTAGGGTTTGACATTCCCAGAGATTCATCCAACCAAAAATCTTGATCCAGGTCTCTAAACTTCGGTTTTGATGAGGAGAACAATCCTATCCTGGTCTCACTCAAAAATTCCTCTTCTGTAGAAAGCCCTAATTTCCACATCGAAAATTGAAAATGCTCGGAATCGAATTCCACTTCGACAGAACGATGCACCCTTCAAAGGAGAGTCAGCCTAGCCTTCTTTTGCTGATTGATTGTGGAGAGAGAACCAAAAAATAAGAAGCCCTAGCTTTTGTAACTTGTGAAAGCTTCCCTATTCAGGTTAGCTCTGATACCATGTTAAATTTTCATATGCTTAACTAAGACATCGGTATATCATTTCATTTTTCATAATAAAAGCATATAAAACAGGATCATTGAAAGAAACAGTATCACAAGAACAACATAGATTTATCCTGGGAAAACCCTAAAGGGAAAAACCCAGCAAAAGCTTCCTCAATATAAATGCCCCAAAAAGGAAAAAGGTAAAACCAACAAGGAGATCAAAAACTTGATTCTCCTCCTTCTCCAGCAACTCCTCTCCTCCACAAGTGCGCTATTCCAAGTGAGTGTGTGTGTCTCAAGTGAGGAGCACTACACCTCTATTTATATTCATCCGTTCACTTAAAGTTTACTCAATTAACATGTCGGCTTAAGTTAACTCATGTAGGCTCAAGTAACCACACTGGGGTGCTGATGACCCACCTTTACAATTTGAGGGGACTACCTCATGACTCTTATTAGTTCTTCCGATTAGGAGCATCGGGGTACAATGAAATACAAATGGTTCTCCCGGTTGGACCATCGGGGACCACAAAAGATACATAAAGAATATTCTTCGAAGTTACAATATTTCAACACTTTCCTACAACATTACTGGACCAAGTAAATAGTGCAATTTCCTCCATTGATTCCCATTGTTCTTAATTCCTTTTCAAATAGAGTGTTGAGCAAGTTTATTGTGTTTCTGGATGTGTCAACATGTTTTATGTTCAAGGATTCTTTCATAGCTGTACAACTCCATATTGCATCATTAATCAGCATCTCCTTATCCTGAATATAATTCAAATATGGTTTGATCTTGGTAACTTCTGAAATTATCATATACCAAAGGAGATGTCTAACTCCCTACACTGGTAATTGTCCTAATAGTTGCCTCATTAATTTTTCAATCTTGTCTAGCACTTCTTTATTTTTATTCTCCAATAGCTTCCGTTGTTCCTCTTTCTTTTTAACTGCATCAACCAAGTTCTGATTTTGAGTCTTTGAACCAATTATCTCTTTATCTCTTAGGATAACCTGTGACATATCCCGTACAATTACTCAGTATTTGTTTCAGTAGTTGGATGTGCTGTTGATATTACTTCTCTTTCATTTTTATCTCCCTATTCCCTTTCCAAACTCAATTGGATCTGATTTAAGACATCAACATTTTTAGTAAGGAAACCTCTTTCCTTTTCCCATTGATGTTGTTTCTTAATAAGCTTTAACAATTTTGCTTTGTAGTCATTCAATTCTTGAGATAGTATTTTTTTTCCAACTTTGTTAATTCAGAGGCTTGAATTAACTGAGTTGTTGAAATTTTCAATTTCTTCTTAAGCAATCGGATAGTGCTTTCCTTGTCAGCCAAAATCTTGTGTTACTTGGCCCTTTATCAACCTCACTAACCAGAGTCAACAAATCTCCTTGAAGTTTTTTAATATGCTGCTGATGCACTTTGTTTTCTACCTTTTCCTGTCTCAGTTGATTTTCTATCTTAGACACTATAGATTGCAACTTTGAGACCTTTAAAGTGGCTTTCATCAAGTCAATGTAAATAAATTTCCCAATGTGTTTATGTAGATGAATCATATCACGTACTGGGTTGTCTTTCAAATTCAATCTCATTTCAAATTTTCTATTCCTGGTATCCACTGTTAGATTCAAGGTATTTCTTGCGTGATCTTTTTAACGTTAACTATTGAAACATCCTTATTTGAAAATTTCCTGACCTCTGAGTACAGTTTATATTTATCATACAAGTCTCCCTCTCATTCAATCTTTTTCCTTTTAGGTGCTTTTAAGCCTTCATACCCAACTTCTACAACTTCTGAAGATTCCTTTTGCCAGTTATTTCAACTTTACTTGGGATTGGAATTATCATTGCAGTTGATTTTACTATGGCAAATTGATTCACCTGTAAAGCTTCTATATCTTCCATATCTAATTGGTAATCCATCCAAGTAGCTCTTTCATCCAATCCTTCTACTATTTGATGTTCAAATGCCTTGTTCTTATTTAACTGTCCCCTCTGAGAAATAATGTGATGTGGCTCATAATTTACTGGAGTGGCCTTCTTAAAATTCATTCCCTGCAAAAGACTTTCAACCACTGGAAGTGCAACATTATTTTTAATGATAAATGGCCCAACTTTCCAATGGAATTTAATCTCATAAGCTTTTCTGAAATTGATGAAGTGCTTATTCTCAACAATCAACTTTTGTCTAATAAATTCTAGGGAAAAGATCCTAGGTGTCAAGAAACCTGGCAAAATGTATTGTTCATGGACAAAACCATAAACCCTGATTATGGTATGTTCTTTTAGTAAAAACTAGTTTCTCATCCTTTTATCATGAAAAAATTGTAGTACATCCTCCATTTCCGGTAATACTCTAGGCAGCTTATTCTGAAACATTACTCTGTAAATATTTGTGATTATAAGGTTCATATAATTGAAGACATTATTGTTGATTTTTGCAGTAAGAGCCATCTGTGGAAATTGCAGATTTTCTTCATTGAAGAACAAAAACATCTTCACCAAGTAAGACTGGAATTTAAAGTGCCCAGTTGTGTGGAAATTCACTAGCTGAGAATGGATGCTCTCAGCTAGGAATTCATCATATTTAAGGGAAGGTACCTTATGGGAATGCGATTCTGATTGACTCAAACTCTTTTTGAACAACAAACTCAGTAAAAACTCTGAAACAGTTATGTCTGTATCTAAACCTAAAAACCTGACTCAACATTGAAATGACCAGTTGGGATTCCTCATTAAACCAGTTAATATCTAGCGAGAAATGTTGATTTGCAACAGATGCATCAGTCCTTAAACATTTAGTGAAAACGATTTGTTTCTCTTCTATGGGGGAAAGTCTGAATTGTTGAATTAGTTCTTATTCAAAAAATTATTCTTCGTCCAAGGTGAATGAAGGAGAGATCTCAAGGGAATTTCTAACCATAAGAGAGTTTACAGGAAAAAGTATTTTAGTCTTAGCAACATCCATTATTACTCTCTCAAAAGAAGAATAATTTGACACACACCAATCGATAAAGTTGTAGAAATTCAGGGTTTCGTCAGGGAAAAAATGGTGAAAATGAGACTGATAGACACCGTGCAGTCCTGTGCCTTCGTCTTTAAAGGCTTGTAACTTAGCTTTCAACTAATGAACTGGACCATAGGATAGAATACTGTCAAAAACATCGCCATCTCTATCCTCGAATACTTCTTCTAGTTTTTGAAATTCTAGGGCATGTGTTTCTATTTCCCCTCCTCTCCATTTCAAATAACAATGAACGGGTAAAAATATGGCCTACCTAGCTAATTTAACGGCTGAAAAGGTATTTGTCCAACTTGGCTTTTTTGTCCACGCAGATATACGTTCTTCTTCTGATGCACAAAAAGAAAAATGAACCCCAAACATGTGGTCTTTTTTTTTATAATATACCCGCATTGGTGGTTTCGGGATCGAGAGAAGTGGTTTTCTCCTACCACTTTCCTCCCAGCGAAATGATCCTTCACCCACCACGTGTAAGGCAATAAAAACTCCACTGGGACGATCTTGTTCAATTTCATGTGCATGTTGTGGGAGCGAAACTCCTCTCAGTCGTTGATCTGATCCATCACTCATCCTGAGTCGTCTATCTTAGACCCCTTTTAACCTCTGCTTTTAATTTACGTTGATCATTGATCCTTTCTCCTGATACGCACCTTCCTCCAACGGATTGCTTATTAGCCATTGATCTTATCGTATCTCCATCGCAAGCCATTGATTTTATCCGCCCTTTAACCCGTACCTTTATTTTCTATTGCTTGTCAACTTTTCCTTTTAGTGTGCAAATTTCCCCAGTGGATCATGTATGCACCGTTGATCTTGGTCACCTTTCATGCTTACTGTCGATTAAGGCCACCCTTTAATCTTTTCGTCAATCATCAATTCGAACTTCTACCTTGTAACTTTCACTAGCAGACCTCTTTCTCACCATTGATTTCTCCACTACAAAGATCTTGATCGAAAGATTTCTCACCATTTACAACAAGAAACTTTTCATTCTTTTAGCCATTTTTTAGATTTAATCCCATGGTTTCATGCAAAAAAGTAAACCATGGTTTCTTTCTGCCTTCATTCTAATACCCACGGTCAAATTAGCAAAGTTTTCAAAGTGTCATGCTCCTTGTTTTCACCTGTAAACTAAAAGAGTGCTAACAGTTGGCTCCAACTGGGGATGATATCCTCCTTGCAATGAAGCAAAGAACCCACATACCAGTGCCAATACTATTCTTTTTACAAAATTTCTTCAAAATAAAATGCTAACTCTACTTTTTCTTTTTTTGCGAATAAAACAAAAAAAAATGGAAAACCTCAAAGTATTAGGGCCTTCTCTTCGAGCTTTAAATCCTTCAACCTGCCATCTGTATGCATCTTCCAATCCAAATAAAACATATCAACTAATATACAAAATGTTTTCATTTTCATGACAAATAGCGTTTAAGAAACCTTCCATTAGCAGGGCCTCCTTTAAGTTGAACCCCATTTTGATGTTGCAGAATGAAACAATTATCTCCCCTGTATGCAACAATAATATATGGACCCTTCCATTAATTATCAAATTTGCCATGTTTGTCTTCTTTTCTGGCTTCCCATTTCAATACCAAATCATCAGCCTAGAATTGTTCCTCCTTTACCCTCCTATCAAAAGTGTTTTTTATCTTTTCCTGATGGACCTGCACTTTGCCATAAGCTTTGTCTCTTAATTCCTTCAATTCAATTATTTGGTTTATTCTCCTCTACATATGATTGGGTTCTTCATCTTGCCCCTGTAGCAATTTCATCATTGGTAAACCCAAACATACTGGAAATATCACTTCTGCTCCATATACCAACTGAAAAGGTTACATACCAATGGCCCTTTAGGTACTTATCCTGTCTTCCCATAAGACATATTTTATCTTCGTATGTCATGCTCTTTTATTTTCTTCCAGAAGCTTCTTTATTATCCTTACCAAACTCTTATTTGATGATTCAGCAAGACCATTACCTCGAGTATAATATGATGTACAATGGTTCACACTGATGTGGTACTTATGTTAGAAATTTATAATTTTCTTTGACTTAAAAGATTGTGCATTGTCAGTTACAAGTCTTTTAGGGCATCCAAATCTTGACAGGATATTATTCTCCATATTGTCTGTGGACCCCTTGGGATGAATTCCATTCATCACTTGAAAAAAATTTCTCCAAGTTCTATGCTTGGGAAAGGAGAGACTGCAACGTGAGGAAGTGAGTTGCAAATCTAGTAACTGCAGGCCTAACAAGCGCCCTGCCCTATGTGTGTCTCCTCATCAACCTCAATACCCAACCGCGATTGTAGGTTTATTTGGTGATGCTTTTAGCATGCTCTATAGTGTCCTCGATGCAATCATGTTTGCATATGTCCTCAAGCTTGAGGTCTATGCAATGTGCCGCACATGAAGTCCAAAATATGGTTTTATGCTTTTCCTCTGAGGCATTATCTATGATGATTTGTACAACATTAGCTGCCCCCACCTCGTCAACAACCTCATCCAAAAAACGAAATAACATATTTGCATCTTTCACCTGATCATATGCATTACGTGATCTCAAAAACATGGCTCCTCGTGGGCAAGACACAAGAAAGTTTATGAGGCTACGACCATTTTGATCGGTCCATCCATCTGACATGATAGTGCATCCTGTTCTGACCCATGACTATTTGAAAACCTTCAAGTATTCATCTATGGACACTATCTCTTTTTGCAAAAGATATCCCCTCAAGTCATGCATACTACGACCTTTGAAGTCCTTACCAACTGCTATAACACCATCCCACATAGGTTGGTAATAAGAAGAGTGAGTAGCATTGAAGGGGAGATCAGAATCATACCACCATCTAGCTATGTACTCATAGGAAATTTCTTTGTATTTCTTCTTCCAGTGGTCATCTAAGGTGGGATGAACTTGTGAGGCAACTGAGAAGCATTGGCACTAGCAGCGGATGTAAAACAGCTTTGAATGCTACCCTTCTTTTTTATTTAACCTTCTCTTGTGTAGTCCCGGAGGGTGTAACAAACTGAAAAGGATCCCTAAGATTAGTAGAAGGGATAGATGAAGAGCCTTCAATTGAACTAGGAGCATAGGTCCCACCCATCATTTCAGCAAGCCTCATCTTCTTTCCTACTTCTTCCTCTATCTCTCTTTGCCTAGCCTTAGTCTCTTCAAACTTCTTAAATTGTTCTTGCATATCAGCTCTAATTTGTCCAATCACATCTAGTGGAGCTTCACATGCCTTCACTTGACCTTTGATGGCATGCAAGTGTTGTTTAAGCTTGAAAATTCCCCCACGCTTGATCAACTTCTTGCAATACTTGCAATACATCACCCCCTCAACAACATCTACATGGGCCCCTGCCGGATCTTTCGCTTTTGAGGCCATTTCTGATAGGCTGAAACAACAATGAGCAAGAAATATGTTGTTAAAAACTTAAAATGTTAGTAACTTGGTGAATCAATTTCAAATTCAGAATTTGAGACATAAATAAAATCATTATCTTTAAAATTTTAAGTGTTTAACCCAACAAACAACACTATGACATTTTTATGAGGACAAACTATTAAATAGCAAATTTTTATAAATTTCAAACTTTTATGAGGGCGAACTGTTGTTCGGGTACACAGGATACTCCCAAAAGACTGAACACCTTCAGCAACCGCTTCACACAAATAGATCACAGATAAACACACCGATGTTTGTCACGTGGTTAAAACCCTCGAGAGAGAAACAGTCCACGGCCCCAGCCAAATAGCTACTTGGAGCAATTTATTATGCAAATGAAAGAAAGTTACATGAGCTTCTCATAATCGATCAACTAGCCAAGGACCATTTATGCTCTTTAAATAGAGATCATAGACCAATCGGGTGTTAAGCCACGGATCAATGATAGGTATGATCTAAGAGAAGTTGAACCGTCGGATCACTCTATGTCTAGAACATATCGTGACCGTCAGATTAGAATATTCACAAATGCATACTAATGCATACTAAAGAAACACACTTTTACCTAACGGATATATTACACAAGTTGATCTTAACTAACTCCTAAGTGTCTAGATATCCTAACAACTGTAAGTTTAAGTCTTTTGCAATTGGTAAACTGTAAATAGCAATTTTAAGTTTTTTATAAAACTTCAATAAACAATGTCACTTACCTCTGATATTTGAAATTTTGACCATTAAAAAGAGTGGAAATGGAAACTTCCCACACTCCACAGTGCAAACAGACCACTCATGAGTCTGAATCTCCCACGTATACACACACAGGGGCCCAATCCCACCGTCCATGCTGCCAAATGTCCCACTCTTCACTGTGCAGACCTTTATCTTCTGATCGTTAGCTTCTTGCTCTCTCTCCAAACTTCAAAGTCCAAACTTCAGTCTTCAAACCACATGCTCCATCCTCAAGTTTAGAACTTACAAATGTAGAGTGGGTCGTGACTTACATTCTTATAAAGTAGGACCGTGTGTTGGGTTGGGTGGGTATTTGCGTAACGGGTTAGAACTTAGGTTAGGAATTAAAAATACAATTTAATTAAAAAACAAACGTTGGAAACTTGCAAAGGCTTGGATCGTAAACCAGTCGATTTGGGTCATAAATCAACCGAGCAAACCGGTTTGATACCGAACCAACCAATTTGGTGTCTGAACTAGTCAGTTTGGTACCAAACTGATTTACCAGCCAGTTTGAACCGATTTGGCAAACAAACTGGTGAATCGACCGATTCCGATTCTGGTTCAACCGGTTTTTAAGACTATGGTCCTAGTTGGTACTGCTTTAATCCATTTATTGAAATAATTAGTTGCAATCAAGATGCATTTATGCTTACCAAAAGAATTTGGATTTATCTCACCAATAAAATCCAAGGTCCCATTGTTGAAAGGGTGCTTCTATTGAAATTGGGTTAAGAGGTAAAGGCATCAGTTTTCTTTTCCCATAAAAAAATTGGCATTTATGGCAAGCTATGACCTCTTTCTAGACATCAGAAAACATTGTGGGCCAACAAAAACCAGCTCCCAATATTTTATTAGTAGTCACCTTCCAAGAATGATGTCCTCCACATACTCCCTGGTCCTTTTCAACATCATTTTCCAGCAAACAATTCAATAAAATACCCCCTCGGTCATTACAATACTAATATTGGTTCAAAATGCAGAATTTAGATGCTTTCAACTTCACAGACCTAGCTTTGGTGTTACTCAATCCTTGAGGTGCTTGTAAATTTTGCAAAACATATACAATATCTTTGTACCAAGGAGATAAAGAGAAATTACCTATAACCTTGAAACCATCCCACCTGATGTATTAAACAAGAAATTTAGTTGCAAAGATTCACAATTGGCCTCTGTCATCAATTTAGCCAATCCATGTCCTTTCACCAGCTTAGTGGGATTGATTTCCAAATCATATTCTAACAATACTGCAATGCATTTTGCTCTCTTCCCTTCCGGATCAGGCTGTGTGAGAATCTTTTTGGCAACAGTATTAGGAACATAAACCATTACATGAGAGTGAAGAATATAGAATCTGAAATCTTTCATAGATTTAATCAATGCATAAGCTTGTTTCTCCATTATGTCATACTTAAGTTTTGCATCCCTCAAAATTTTACGGGAAAATGCATTTTGTTGATTTCTCCGTAATAGCACTCCAGCGATAGTACGATCAGAATCAAAAGATAAAACTATAACATCTTTTGAAAAACCAAAACTAACTAAAACTAGTGCTACTGTTATTTCCTTCTTAATATCAGTAAAATATTGTTTTGATTCAATAGTCCATTTGATGTCAGAATCATTTCTCAACATATTAGTGACACTGCTCAAAATTTCTGCAAAACTAGGAATAAATCTCCTCAAAAAGTTAACTAGACCAATGAATCATTGAATTTCTTTCTTATTCCTTGGTAAATCCACTTTCATAATTACCTTTATGTTATCTGGATTAATTCTTATTCCACCCTTAGAAATGATATGACCCAAACGTTTTCCCTCCTGGATAGCAAAAGTTGATTTTCTAGGATTTAGGGAAATACCAAATCTTCTGGACTTTAAAAACACTTTCTCCGGATGCTTAATATGATCCCTATCAATTTTAGAAAAGACTATAATATCATCCATGTAAACCACATCAAATTTATCTTTCTCTTCAGCAAAAGCTATGTCCATTGCCCTCTGAAAAGTTGTCTTGCGTTCATTAGCCCAAATGGCATCTTAGCATTTATAAAGGTCCCCCAAGGTGTAGTGAATGTTGTATTTTCTTGATCTTCAGGGTAAACCTTTATTTGATTATAACCTGAAATCCCATCCATTATGGAAATATTTTATGCACCAACCACCTTTTGCAAGATTCTATTTTGGGTAGAGGGTAATTATCTTTTAAAGAGACTTTATTCAGATTCCTAAAGTCCATACACAGCCTTATCTCTCCATTCTTTTTCCTAACAGGCACTAAATTAGCCACCGGTTTTGAAAATCTAAGTGTGACTATTATTTTTTCATTGAACTACTTCTTTATTTCTTTCTCAATCAGAGGGAGTAACATGGGATTTACTCTTCTAAGTTTATGTCTAAACGGTTTTTCTCCTGGCTTTACCGCAATGGTATGGTGTATATTAGATGTGTGATACTCCTTTAAATCTTCATAGCTCCAAGAAAACACAAGAAAATTCTTCATTAAGCCAATATATTTATCTTTCTCATCTGCAGGCAATTTCTTTGAAATTTTTCTTATCCTAGGATGTTCCTCTGTACCAATGTTATGATCTTGAATATCATCCTCATTAGGTTGTTTTGTAGCGTTTTTAGCCACATCATTATGATCAAATAACTTCTATAAACGTATACAGGCCTTTGGGGATAAAATTACTCTTGAGCTGAATAATATCCTTACCTCCAATCGTATTTTTCCAATTTTTCTGTCCCTCATCCACCTCTACAAACTCTTCATCTTCTTGAGCAAATTCCAAATTCTGATTTTCTCTGTCAAGGATTGTCTTGTTAAACTCGCGTGACATTTCTAAGAATCTCTTTATCTGTATGTCATCTTCAAAAACTTGACAATACTTGGAATTGGCAAGGATGAAAGGTCTGTTTATAATTTTAATTTTATGCTTTTTATTTTAATAGACAGGAATCTTAACGTTTCCAGTAGTAGTGATGAAGGTATCAACTATCTTGTTTTGTATTTTGGGAATTACCATCACCCTATGTTCACTAAAAAATTTTCCAAGCATGTCCCAAACCTCATTTCTATAAGCTCTCATTATGGGATGCTTGGTCTGGTAACTTCCATTCACTTGATTTATAACCAATTCTGAGTCCCCATAAACATCTTATTCTTTTTGCTCTTAATTCCTTCAAGGAATTTAATCCTAACAACAAATCTTCATACTCTGCTACATTATCTGTGCATTCGAATATCAGTTTAAAGGAATAAACTTTGAAATCTTTGTTTGGAGAAATAATCCAGACACCTGCACCAACTCCCTCCTTACTTGTTGATCCATCAAAGTACATAGACCATACCCCTTCATCTCTCTGTTTATGTTCCAAGGCCTCTTGTCTTTTAGAAAATTCTTTGTCTTCCTTCTGTTCGGTTACTATCAGCAGATCTTCTTCAGTAGGCAAATTCTCTTCATAATGAAACTCATTATAGAAAATTGAAGACCCCTAATCAGTATCAACTGCATCTATAGGATTCTTATCAAGTTTCTCTTGACTACTTACCAAATATTCCTATCTCTTTTCTCTGTATAATCTTCTTTGCTGACCTAACAATGGAATTGTTGCATAAGACATATCCATTTGTAGGGTCCCTTTCAATTTTGAGGTCTTAGACTTGGATAAAAGCATACCAAACTTAGGAGGAATTTCAACCACCACCATATCCATAATAATGCTCTTGGAAGGAATCTGTCCAGGAGTAACTGCCAAGTCCTTTATGAGCCCTAAACACTTAACCTTTCTCGAATCAAAATAGAATAAATATTTGTAAGGTCTTGTGATTTCTAATCCCAGAGTTTCGACCACCACTCTTGGCATGAGGTTGTGTGAGGCACCAGAATCCAACATGGAATTATGTAGAATCATGTCATTAACATTGAGACTAAGATAAAAATGTGGGACTAAGATAAGAACAATTCTGGCAATCTTCTCTCTATATTCATTGTTCTTCAACAACTCATTGAACGGGATAGAAATTTTTATTTTGTATATTTCATTTTGCAAATTAAAGGAGACTGTTTTATCCCTTTCTATCTGTGTTTCTTCTTCATTTTTTTTTATATCTTTGTTTTGTTTTTTGTTTCTCTTTTTGTTTATCTTTGTTTTCTTGACTGCTAGAAGGATGATTTACAAGAAGCCTTCCCTTATTTACAATTACCTCTCTACTTCTCAGATTCAACATTCTCTGGAGATCATTCACGAGAGTTTGATATCCTCTTTGGTATTGCTCTGTCTCTAACTCAAAAGTATTACACTCATCTTCCTGAGAAAACAAATTATGCTCTTCTTCTGTGAGGTAAATTTCAGAATCCATATTATCAAAATGATGTGTTTGGTTGTCCATTAGATCAATCTCTTCTTCTTTTCCATTTACAAAGTTCTTTGTAAAAGGTGGCGTTATCTATTGGTCCTCAAGATTCCTTGGATTTCGTTGCTCTCTCTATTTAATCTGAGGGGGAGGAGGTCTCCTGAAGTTGCGATTCCTGATTTGTGGTTAACGTTGATCTCTGTTTGGAGGTCTATTATCTAGAGCTAATCTATCCATCACCTCCATGGTTTTCATCATTATTTCAAATTTAACATCTGTGTAAGAAGAAGTTGAAGATATCTCTAACAAAACTTGCTTGGCTCTGCAATTTTATTAACCTGAAAACTCTATTACAAAATGGTCTCTCTTTCTCATGGGTTTCAACCCTCGCTAAATCTTAAAATGGTGCTTAAATACATCAAGATTGTTCCTTGAGATGCTAACTACCTACATCCTAAAAATAGGCATTTGTAACTACCTTATTACATCTATCAATAATATCCTAACAAACGTATTTCCTTAACTAGTTGAAAATTTATTAACTTAGTCAAAATTTGCTTGTCTTCAAAATAACTCGAGCCTTGAAATGAATTTGTTCACTGATATAACTTGTATTTCATCTTGCCAAATTTTTCTATAGTGTTCCAATGGTCTCCAAATGGAATTTCTAGACTTGCCATCTCCATTTCTACTACTCTCAATTCCACATGGTACACATAAGCTATAGGCGGCAGCTGAGCACCAATTGTTCTGAACATATTCACCAACTCAAAGTCCACTGCCTGCTTGTCAATTATAACTTTCCTAGACGTGGACTGAGTCAAACTTCTTGTGATCCAATCTAGATTTAACCAACAATGCCTAATACTAAAATTGGCAAACAAGTATGCCATCCTCTTCCCAAAAAAAAGGCAGGCCTTTTTGAAACAGTGACACAAATGAACCTTTAAAAGTTTTGACTTGATATAACATTATATCGATTTTTGCTTGCATGGTTTCAATGTGCTGGTGCTTTCCTACAACCTTTCTTGCCCAAGTAATTACTGCAATTTTACCTGTGATTTCCATTCTTCTTAATTCCTCTTTAGACAGAGTGTTCAGGAAGTTTATTGTGTGTCTGACTGTGTCAACTGGTTTTCTGTTCAAGGCTTCTTTCACAGCTATACAACTCTGTCTTGCAACATTAATCAGCATCTCCTTATCCTAAATATAATTCAAATATGGTCTGATCTTGGTAGCTTCTGAAATTATGTGACCAAATATGCATCGGAGACTGTTCGAATTTTAATTCCAAATCAAGATCTTGAAAGTTGAGAAATTCTTCTTGAGTTAGAGAAAATGATTTGTCTAATTGAGAAGTACTTCCTTGTTCCTTTTCCTTTTCTTCACCTCACTAAACTTTATAGATCTTACACACTATATAAGGGTTCATAATTAGGGTTACCTCCTATATGCGCTCTCCTAAAAGCCAAGATGTCGTCTTTGAAACCATCTTTTTGAATAAAAATCTGAAGTTACAAGGTAAAAATACAACCAACTTCAAATGCAAGAACTCTTGTTTTCCCACACAAATTATACTTTCTTGAAATATGTGAAAATCTGATTCACAACAAGATATGGGAGCTAGAATCTTCACAACTCAAGATAATCACAAATTATGTAGAAAAAAAATGAAAAGATCAAAATTAACACACAGGAATGGTGTCAATAATTGAGTTTATTATCACTGTCCAGCATGTAAATATGTCTTCTACATCATTATTATACTGAGAGATCCCTACCTGGAGAGAAACAAGCCAACTTTCTTTCCTAAAGCATAGTTCTATGGTTACCTTGGGATCACCCTTTCACAACCACGGTAAATTATGAGTGCTAACATCTTAGCGTCGTTGTCAGGCAACAAGAGTTCAAATCTTCCCCAAGAGAACAACAAAGTTATTCAATAAAAACAGGACATGTGGCAAAACAGAATTTCTTGCATTTAAGGTCAGTTTTGTTTTCGTCCTGGTGGAATCTTCACAACTCAAGATAATCACAAATTATGTAGAAAAAAAATGAAAAGATCAAAATTAACACACAGGAATGGTGTCAATAATTGAGTTTATTATCACTGTCCAGCATGTAAATATGTCTGCTACATCATTATTATACTGAGAGATCCCTACCTGGAGAGAAACAAGCCAACTTTCTTTCCTAAAGCATAGTTCTATGGTTACCTTGGGATCACCCTTTCACAACCACGGTAAATTATGAGTGCTAACATCTTAGCGTCGTTGTCAGGAAACAAGAGTTCAAATCTTCCCCAAGAGAACAACAAAGTTATTCAATAAAAACAAGACATGTGGCAAAACAGAAGTTCTTGCATTTAAAGTCAGTTTTGTTTTCGTCCTGGTGACTCCACGTTGATTTTCAAAAGGATATTCAGAAGAAGACATCTTGGCTTCCAGGAGAGCACATACTAGACGTAATCGTGATTCTAAAATATTATACAGTGTGGAAAACCCAGAAAGTTTGATTAGACGTAAGAGTGGTAAAGAACAAATAAACACTTCTCAAGTTGAAAGGTCTTTTCGATGCAGATGGGAACTCCAGAACGCCATATCCCAACTACTTTCCTCCAGATATAGTTTGCTCTACATTTAGAAAACCTCTAGATTTGGCTTCTCGGCCAAATATTTCGTCTGGGTGTCTAATTCATCCTCAATCAACTCGGTCCGCAACTCTTTTTCCACAAGCTTGCATCTGCAACCTCAGTCTTTCTACAACTCAATCTTTCCACAACAACTTTTTTGTACTTCTCTTTCCTTCTGCTATTGCCTTTCCATAAGAACCTTACCGCAATTACGGATTGTGGGGTGAGGGTATGCAATTCCCAATTTCCACAATCATTCGGCCGCAACGACCCTTTCCGCAATTAGATTGTGGATTGTGGATTGTACATACACTTTCCCACTTTTCCCAAAAATGGGCTTCTGCAATTTTCTTCCTGCATGTCTCTTTCCGCAATTCCTAAAAAACGTCGATCTCTTGCGTAATGTTTCCTAGCCGTTAATCTCTTATCAAGTGCGGAACTTCACTTTAACTTTGTGGATCACTTATCTCTCATTTACATTCACTTCGTGAATATTTTCCCCATCGTCGATCCATCTTTTATCCTTTAATATGGATCGTCCAATCTTCATTATGATCTATGCAATTCTATGTCAATTGATTAGAGAATTGATCAATCGATATCTATCAAAATTCACCGAGCTTGTCCTCATTCAATTCTGAACTTCACTTCTGCATAATGCTTACAAAGGAGCATCGATCCTATCAGTGATCCATGACATAGGATTTACTCATGTGTTTCACACATACATATCCATCAAACAATCTCTATAACCTTCCACTCTTAAAATCCCTGAATTTAGAATAGGACAAACACAGATCTATCAACCATTAACAAAGGTTAATCAAACATTCAACTCATAAATCGTACACTCAGACAGAGTTGCAATTACACAGAGATATGCCGAAATAGGCTTTCCTTTACTCGATATAAGGAATTTGTAGATTCAAATTGATCCAAAATCTACATTCTTATCCTCTTAGGTCTGGTACAATCATGACCAGTTATCTTGCCCTGTCTTGATTTCTCCCTAATTGGCCACCTTCTTAGCCATATTTACATTGTTTGGCTACCCATTAGCCAGATTTACATTGTTTGGCTACGCTTATTGTCTCGAAGGCTTACAGAATATATACAACTGGATTCATGAACCAATTCTAGTTCAGATCCTGAATACACTCAAACACACTCCTAATTCATAGTAACTGACACCTAATTTTAGCAACATAATCAACCCTATTCCAATGAATCACTCATGAGATCCTTGACCCTTATCGAATGCTACCATTTGACATGGGCTTATTTATATGACTCATATAATGACTCACCTACATGACTCATCACTCACGTAGTGACTCATCACCTATCTAGAAAAACATTTGTAACTCTACCATATTTACAATATTGCATTAAAAACCATTCATTCAAAACAATGAAGACTGCTTCTAGGTCTGTTCCAAACATTGAGCTTAGACTTGGATGGAGAGCAAGATGCTTTTCCATGAGACTCCGAAGGAAGAAATAAATATGACCTCCTAGTCATAATCTTCAATTTTCAATATTCAGGGGTCCCAAACTTTGTTATGTAGTTGGTCATTCATCTCATCATGTTGATTTGTCTTTGTCATCTTCAGTTCTCTTGGTTTCAATACTTTCTGTTGCAATGCTCCACTAGCTTTGCTTCTGCAATATTATTTTGTCATCTATCTTCTACTGTTGTTTTGTTTCTTTCCTCTGCTAATGAAAATTTTCATTCTTCCTTCATGCCTTCTCTGAGACACCGTGTAAGAAAGCAGTTTTAGGGTAAGTTAGCTGCGTAACATCGCAGATGCTACGCAAGGTCAAAGGTGTCGTGCAAGTTGGAAAATAACGCGTAGGGCAGATTAACTATATTTTATGTATTTTGGTCATATCTTGTAGATTTGGACCGCATTATGTGGATTGTGGTCATTATTTTGTAGATTTTGTTAAGAAGCAATTAGGAAGATGGTTAAGTGGACCATCAATGTAAATGCGCAAGCCTATAAATAGATGTAGATTTGCAAGTGTTAAGTCTTCCTGGAGCTTTGGATTCTCAGAGACCAATAACTACTTTGGATCTGTGTATGTGAGTTGAGGCACTGTTGTGAAGAATCTGTGTTTTGCTGCGAAGGTTAATATGACATGATGAAAATTGAGCACAACCATTGTCTCTTTTTCTATCTTCCTGTTTCACGTCTTCTGCTATCCAAATGTGAATGCGATGTGTATCTGTGAATAAAGCGATCCTTCTCTACTATGAATGATGATATGCTGTGAGATAAGTTTATGCTTCAAAGTATCTACAACGATCTAAATATGTTGATCTGATCTAGAGAATGATGACATGATTTTGTTAATGCCTAAGCTAAATAATTAGATCTCTTGAATAATGTTGAGTTGAGTTGATAAGTAAATGCACGGTCCTCCATCATACTGCGGAAACTTGGTTTCGACAGTTCTCCCTTGAACATCTCAAGAGAGAAATCATCTGCTCTATGTTATAGCTCAAAATGACACATCTCTTCCTAGGACCACTTTCCCATGATTCTGTCGCATGTCGACACTTCCATGACGACACTTCGTGAAAGTCACTGAAAAAACACCCAACTTGGAGGACCCATATCTACAGTTTTGTAACTCCGTTTGACCTTATCTCTGCACCGTTGGAAACATATTTCTGTTAGCTAAAACTGTCTAGAAGACACCAAAGTTTGAAAATTCCTAGAAATACCCTTAAAATGAGTTTTTTCATGTGTACGCGAGTTTCCTTAAAGAAACCCCACGTACGTACGTGACTGTCTATATATAATACCCGCGTATGTACGCGACTATCTATATATAATACCTGCATACGCCTCCAAAAAACGTCAAAAAAATATATACTTTGAAATTCAAGTAGTTTGGGTAGTTATGCAACTAACTCCTTCAGTTGTAACTACTTTGTCTTCGACCCTAACTCTTCATGAAGCATATAAATAGAGGTACG
Source organism: Pseudotsuga menziesii (assembly GCA_001517045.1). Taxonomy (NCBI): domain Eukaryota; kingdom Viridiplantae; phylum Streptophyta; class Pinopsida; order Pinales; family Pinaceae; genus Pseudotsuga; species Pseudotsuga menziesii. Next base: position 279,823 of record LPNX010011137.1, on the reverse strand, counting down.
AAGGTCCATGAGAGGAGACTTGAACTTTGCATTGTTATGCTGGAGGATTTGGAGCTCTCTTTGCCCACACCTTTTCCCTAGAAGCATTCTCCTTGTGTTGCAGACCTTGGAGGTTGAGTTCCTTGGAGAAGAGAAGTAGCAGAACCGGATCAAGGTTTCGTGAGGTGCCCAACTTGAAGAGAAGGTACATTTGTACTTGTTTTCAAGATTAATAAAGATGTGATGTCCTTCTTCTTCCAAAATCATTGTTCAATGTGTGATTGAATCTTTGTTTATGATCAGATTTTGATGTAAATTAGATTATTATTTCATATTTCTTTGATTATCATTAATTTATATGTGGTCATATTGATTTGAGAAAGGTATAATTCATTTTACAGGTCTCTTGAAGCAAGAGGAGCAAGAAGAGGATTGAAGGGCTGCTTGGATCAACCTTCGTTTGGCTAAGGTATGAACCATTCTAATCTCTGATCTTGCCTTGCATTTACTTGCAGAACCATTTGCATCCACCTTTCAACCCCAGTACGCTGATGGCCTCTTAAACCCTAGCCATAGGAAACTTTCCTTTACAACACTCTGCAGGTGTTGTTGGACAGGGTGAAATCTGTCTGGCCCAGCGCTCGGGGAGATCGCGGTGGTTTGGGTGTTGACCAAGAAGTGAACTCCTGTCGACGAGTTTTGTGTCAACACAACATCACCATCATCATCCTTGGTTCTTCAATCTCCATGCCCAATCTATCCTTTGGTTGGTATGCTTGCATCTTCTTGTTCTTAAACTATTGTCGTTCCTTTAACTCTTTGCTGCCATCTACTAGCTTACAAGATAATTCAGTGTTTTTCCCTTCTATCTGCTCTTATCCAATGCTACAACCAAGCATTAAGCAGTCATCTTTATCAATCCTTTGATGAATCATTATCTTCATTGTCAAGTGATGATCCTTTGATAGCACCATTTGATTGAGACAGCAGAAGCAGTAATGATGATGATGATTCAGTGATGATCCAACTTTGATGATGATCTAGATCAAGTGATGATCCAGACTTGATGATGATACAGCAGTGACGATCTAGATCAAGTGATGATCCAGACTTGACGATGATCCAACAGTGACGATCCAGATAAAGTGATGATCCAGACTTGATAATGATCCAGCAGTGACGATCCAGATCAAGTGATGATCCAGATCCAGTGATGAACCAGACTTGACGAAGATGACTTGACAATGAAGATGACTTGACGATGAAGATGACTTAACAATGAATATGACTTGAAGATAAAGATGACTTGAAGATGAAGACGACTTCATCCAGATGATACAGAGAAGAAGACTTGTGTTGATAAATTGTGTCGAGAGAATACCTTCCTAGTTAAGAGGGAGTGTTGACGTATTTGTAACTTCGGAATGTATTCACTTGTATATCTTATGTATTGTACCCCTATGTTTATTCCCGAAAGTATCTATAATGTAATTAAGTCATGTCATGCCTCGATGTTCCGATCGAGGGATTCAATAATGTAAACAAGTCATGTAAAGTCATTGAAGTTAACCCTCCATTGTAAGTTGGGGAAATAATCCCCACATTTGTGTCAAAGATAACCCTCCGTGTTGATCGAAGGGCAAAGTCCCCACAGTTGTCGGGCACTAGGGTTATTAGACTCTCCTAGACATGTCGGCTCTAGTAAGTAATTGTTAAGTGGGGCCGACATGTTAAAATGGACATTAAGTGAACGGAAGAATATAAATAGAGAGTGAGTCTTTCTATTTATCACACACACACTCACTCACTGGGGCGCATGAGTGAGAGAGGAGAAGCTCTCTCAAGTGCGTGAGAGAGAACAAGCTATGGAGATCATGTTTTCGGGTTTCGGGTTTTACTGCTGCTATTGGTGCTCATTCTATCTCTGAGGAAGTTGCGGCGTTTTCTCCTTTATGGTTTCCCTGAGGAAAATTCTTTGTGTCTCTTGTCTCGTGTTTATTGTTGTACATGTTATTCTCTCAGATAAGATCCTAAGATCATAATGCTAGCTTGAATGATAAAAATCTAGCATGGTATCAGAGCTAACCTGAGAAGAAGACATTGTGCAGCTGCAGAAGCTAGGGCTTCTTACTTTTTGGGTCTCTCTCCACAATCCATCAGCAAAAGTATGCTAGGCTGACTCTCCATTGAAGGGTGCATCTTTCTGTCAAAGAAGAATTTGATTCCAAGCATTTTCAGTTTTTGGTGCGAGAAATTAGGGCTTCTTACAGAACAGGAATGTTTGAGTGAGCCCGGAATAGGATTTCTCTCCTCATCAAAATAGAAGATTAGAGACCTGCGTCAAACCCTAGTTTGACCCCAGGTCGAAAAAACACTAAAATACTAAAACTGCTAAGTTTTGGTACATTCATTATATCTCGAGGTTGAAGAAGGATTAGGAGCTGAAACTTTCATGGGCCGAATATAAAATCCTGATTTACTCTATGTCCAAAATTCAGCCTTAGCTTCACCATATTCTAGGAGATATGATCCCTCCAAGTTAGGGTTCCAGACTCTTCTAGGATTCATCCCTAAACAAGACACCTAGGGAGAATTGCTATATCTCGAGCTACAAAGGTCCAAATGAAATTTCTAAAGATGTTACAAAAAGGGAACAGACTTTATTTTCTGTGGTAGAAGTTTCAGACCCCGAAAATGAAACAGTGACACGTGGCAGTCCGTACAACTTCACCATGCTGAACAGTCTTGAAACAGGTCACCTTAGAAAAATGATTATAAGTCCCAATTGGTGAAACCAATTCTGATGAAACCTGTGGTGTTGAAACAAGGACAGGCGAGGCTACCTCAATACAATGTTTCAGACATAGAGAAGCAATAATTTTGGAGATGCTGCAGAAACAGTATCAAGAATTTCTGCAAAAGAAATTGGAAAACTAGAGCTTCCTGTTCCGGGAGCTTCCCTCCACTGTTTTCAAAAAATGAGTACATTGGACAACTCACCTTGAAGAGATCTATCTTTCTATCCAATCAGATCTGAAAGATTCCAAGTTTTGAAAATTAGGGTTTCTCTGACAAACCCTGGATCAGCGAGCTCCGAAACTAGGACGGACACCTCAAATCGGTAAGATCTAATCTTTTGCTATTTTCATGTTCTCATTTCAAAGTGATCTATCACATCAACTTGATGATAAGATTGGTGAAGTTGACAAATTCCAAGCATGGAAGTATATCATCTCTCTGAAGAAAATGAATTGGACACCTACATAAGTAGAGAGGTTCTAGTTCAAAAGGGAGATGAGGTTAAAAGCCTTACACAAGAAGAACTTGGTCAAGGTCAAGATGATCATTGTTGATTCAATCATGGATCACCTTGTACCACAAGTGTCTTCCGTAAAGACACCAAAAGAGATGTTGATTCCTTGACCAAGCTACTTGAAGGGAAGAACATAAATCGAAATATGACCTTAAGAAACCAGTTGAAGAATGTGAAGATCTAGAATGCAGAGACCATACAATCATACTTTACATGCGTCTCTCAAATCAAAGAACAACTTGTAGCGGTAGAAGAAGTAGTGATAGACACCTTGAATGGCATCCCAGGATCATGGGATTCATTCATGCGAGGAACGTGTCCCAGAAGGAAGTGATTACTTTCACCAAACTCTGGGAAGAAGAAGAAGTTCGACTCATAATAAGAGAAGAGAAGATGGGAGCAATTGAAGATCAAGCTCTCACCATACAAAAAAGATCCCTCAACCGATGAGGAATACGAAGGACTCAGATCTTGAAGAACCTCTTATCCATATTAGCATTTGGATAAGAAACGATGCTATTATGAATGAAGAAGGTGATGAATCTGAAGGCTAAAGAAAGAGTCTACCCACAAAACAAATAAAGATAAGTATTCAATTGTCATTTCATGATATTGTTTTTGTTATGCATTTGTTTATACTCCGTTGATGTATTATGCATGATAAAATGTTTGCATTAATGACAATATACTACTAATATGCATGTGATGGGTAAGTAGCTCATGGTGCTATACAACTCTCCATTGCTACTTATCTAGAATGAAACCTCTTTGCTAACATATTGGATTAGTGCACAATCTCAATGTTGTCCTGGTAGAGATGGAAGGCATCTAGAAAGTTTCCGTGAAATATGGATGAATGTCGTATTGGCTAAAATAGTTGCATGATCATATATTTAGGCATAAGAATTTGTCATTATGAATGTCTTATGAAATGTTTCTAACCATACAAATGCGTTTGACTTGCAGGAAAGATCGCGTACAATCACCTACAAGCAATGAAGGATGATACTTGTTCCGAAGAACAAGTGACAACAGTTCAATAAAGAATCCAAGATGAAGAATAATATGACGATACTTTCAAAGAATAGATCTCAAACACAGTGCAGTATGTAACACTGTTGAGCGACATCATCGATGAAGAATCTTCCAAGAAGTAGCTAAGAATAAAGGGAAAACCAGTTCAAGAAGAATGATGTCTAGAATGCAGTATCGATATCTGAAGAAAAGTTTGTTGTTCCATCATGCCGTAGATAGAAACATTGTGAGATACAAGGCAAGATTTGTAGCACAAGGATTCTCACAAAAAGAAGGCATGGACTACGAAGAGAAATTTGCAACCACTAGAAATACACATGATAGGGAGAATCATGTGTGCAAATGAAAGAAGGCCTTGTACAAGCTCAGAAGACACCCATGGGATAACACATACATGACGAGCTTGATTAAGACGTGAACCTTTGCTACAAGGTTGAAAATGAAAGACTATAGAGGATAACAAGCTCACATATGGGTGCGAGAAGAACTTTTGAAAAAGAGGATCTTGGTATCCAATGATCCTAGATGGATACATAGAATAGTAGTAGCAGAGGAAGCTACTTGTAACTCCGGTATAGAATGTTTCAGTGCATAGAGTACGAAAGATAGAGGGGGAATGATACTACGCTTCAGAGAGAGTGACTGCAGAAGATCTTGAGGTTCGACATGGTATGACAAGATGGACAGATTACTGATGACTCTAGGATTTACTAAGAGTAAAGAGGATTCCAACCTTTGCTTCAAGGTTGAAGGCGAAAGACTAGTGATGCTCCTGTTATATGTCGATGACTTGTTCCTGACAGAAAAGAGGAACTCATTAAATTTGCAAGAAGAAGACTTGCTACCAAGTTCGAGATAAAGGACTTGGGGATGATGCACTAGGTTCTAGGCATGGAGGTGTGGACAAGGGAAGTATGCAGTAGAGATCCTGAAGAGGTTCAGAATGATGGACTACAAGGCCATGACCACACCTATGGCATCGAACCTGAAGCTATTAAGTGTTGCGTCATTAGAGTTGCTTGATGCCACGATGTATCATCAAGATGATTTATTCCTTGATGTACCTAACAAATACGAGACCAGATATTTGCTTTGCTGTGAACACATTGAGACATGTTCACATGATGGTTGCAAAGCATGCAATGAGGTACCTAAAGCGTACAGTTGATTATGGGCTCAAGTATGAGGCGAATCAAAAAATTAACCTGGAGGGTTATGAGGATTCATATTGGGCAGGCAGTGCCATTGATAGGAAAACCACTTCGAGGTGCTACTTCAGTATGGGATCAAGTGTGATCTCTTGGTTTGGGAAGATGGAGTTATGCATGGCACTGAGTACAACTGAGGTAAAAGATGTCGCCACTCGCTATTTGGGAGAGAGGAGCAGTGAAGCTCCAGTTTGTGATCTAGATCGAGATCTCTCGAAAGAGGGAGTTCTAGCATAGTCGATGAGATAGGTTGGCTAAGCATAAATCCTGGCGAAGCTTGTAGGTTGCTCAGATGTAAACAGACCTGTAGCTTGTCCTCGGATGTAATCATTCCTGGCGAAGCTCGCAGGTTATCCTCGAACGTAATCACCCCTGATGTGATTCTATGCTAGAAATGGCCAAAGTGAAGTTTGAGTACTTCAGGGAGAAGCTTGGTGTTCTCCAGATCGAGGTTCCCTCCAAAGGCAAATGATGAGACTTAGAGCCATTCTGACATGGTGAGAGGATTAGGTTCCTTCCATAGTCAGATGTAAGGGCTGAGCCATTCTGTCGTGGTGAGAGGATTTGGTTCCTTCCAGGTCATATGTGAGTGCTAAGCCATTCTGATGTGATTGTAGGATTGGTTCCTACATGATCAGATACAATTGTTAAATGCCATTCTTGGAATGGAGGCACCTGGTTAGTTACCAGAAATACTCAGCTTGGTGTTGAGTCGCCATTCTCTGGGAGAATGGAGGCAATTGGTCAGTGACAAGGAATACTCAATCTGGGACTGAGGGCCATTCTAATATGACTGTGGGATGTAGTCTTACATGATCAGATATGAGTGCATGGCCATTCTGATGTGATTGAGGGATGCGTTCCCACTTGATCGGATATAAGGGCTGATGCCATTCTCAAGGAGAATGAAGGCACTTGGTCAGTTACTAGGAATCCTCAATCTAGGACTGAGTGCCCTTCCGATGCGGTGTGTTCGCACATGGTCAGATGTAAGTGCAGAGCCATTCCGATGCGGTGTTTTCGAACATGGTCGGATGTAAGTGCAGAGCCCTTCCGATACGGTGTGTTCACACATGCTCAGATATAAGTGCTGAGCCATTCTAGCGCGATGTGTTTACACATGGTCAGATGTGAGTGCTGGCCCTTTCTGACAAGATGAGGTCAGATGTGAATGTTGGGCGTGCCTTTCTGACAAGATAAGGTCAGATGTAAGAGTTGGCGGGCCATTCTAACTTAGGGTCGGATATAAGTGCTAAAGACCTACATGACAGGTAGGCCTACAACCAACATGAAAAAGGGTTGGCTCTGTAGAACTTCCTGTGACGAGAAGAATGAAAAGAGAGCACCATTTGATTGAGATAGTAAAAGCAATAATGATGATGATGATTCAGTGATGATCCAGCTTTGATGATGATCTAGATCAAGTGATGATCCAAACTTGATGATGATCCAGCAGTGACGATCCAGATCAAGTGATTAGCCAGACTTGATGATGATCCAATAGTGATGATCGAGATCAAGTGATGATCTAAACTTGATGGTGATCCAGCAGTGACGATCTAGATCAAGTGATGTTCCAGACTTGATGACGATCCAGAAGTGAAGATCAAGATCCAGTGATGATCCGAACTTGATGAAGATGACTTGACAATGGATATGAATTGACAATGAAGATGACTTAACAATGAAGACGACTTGAAGATGAAGCTCACTTGAAGACGAAGATGAAGACGACTTGATCCAAATCATACAGAGAAGAAGACTTGTCCTGATAAATTGAGTCGAGAGAATACCTTCCGAGTTAAGAGGGAGTGTTGATGTATTTGTAACTTCAGAATGTATTCACTTGTATATCTTATGTATTGTACCCCGATGTTTATTTCGGGAAGTATCTATAATGTAATTGAGCCATGTCATGCCCCGATGTTTCGATCTGGAGATTGTAAAATGTAAACAAGTCATGTAAAGTCATTGAGGTTAACCCTCCTTGTTGAACGGAGGGCAAAGTCCCCACAGTTGTGGGGCATTAGGGTTATTAGACTCTCCTAGAGATGTCAGCTCTAGTAAGTAATTGTTAAGTGGGGCCGACATGTTAAAGTGGACATTAAGTGAACGGAAGAATATAAATTGAGCATAAGCCTCTCTATTTATCACACACACACTCACTCACTCAAGCGCACGAGTGAGAGAGAAGAAGCTCTCTCAAGTGTGAGAGAGAGAACAAGCTATGGAGATCATCTTTTCTGTTTTCGGGTTTTACTACTGCTATTGGTGCTCATTCTATCTCTAAGGAAGTTGCAATGTTTTCTCCTTTATGGTTTCCCTGAGGAAAATTCTTTGTGTCTCTTGTCTCTTATGTTTATTGCTGTGGATGTTATTCTCTCAAATAAGATCCTAAGATCATAATGCTATCTTGAATGATAAAAATCTAACACATACCTGATACTATAGCTCAGCAAGATATCTCTCCTTGAGCTTGTCGTTAATTCTACGTCATACTCTTCTTGACTCATCCTGTTGATGTCTTCTACCTTGACATCGTTTCTTCTGTTGTGGCTTGTCTTTGAAACTTTGCAATGACATATAGTAATCATCATATTCATCTTCTTTTCTTCTTCCTTTGTGAACTTCATTTTGTTCACTTGTGGATTGTAGCCAAGCCTCCTCTCAGCAAGTCTTCATACCTGCTACTATAGCTTAGCAAGATATCTCTCCTCGATCTTGTTGTTTTGGTATCCTTGGTTCTTCTCCTCTAGAACCTCTTGAGCAACCTCCTTTGCTCTTTTCAGATTCTACAGATCCTTAGGTTCTGCCACTGCTTTCTCTTTCCTCTAAGAGTTCACAAAATATTTATCAAGAATACAATTATCCTTGATATATCTCCTCTAGCTGCCATCGTTTATATCAAACCTTTTCCATTTGTTTCAAACAAATCCTTATAACTAGAGTTAATAAAACATCAATCAGTCTATACCTTTAAGACTATTCCACTTGTATAGTTGGCTAAAAACATTTCCCTTCTCTGCAATTCCTGATTTAAATCAATTTTGAATACTCTCACCTAACCAACCCTCTCAACGCAATTGCCAGTCTTCAACTTTAACATAATTTGAAAATCAGAATTTGATTTACCTCTTGGCTTCGATCTAATCTCTAATAATCTTCACGTATAATCTTCTATCCTCTGCTACCTTCAAGCAAAATTTGTTTCACTCTCTGATACCACATGATGTAGATGGGAACTTCAAAACGCCATATCCCAACTGCTTTCCTGAGGATATAGCTTTCTCTACATTTTGCAAACCTCTAAATTTGGCTTCTTGACCAAATATTTCTTCTTCGTGTTTGAATCAGCCTCAACCAACTCGATCCGCAACTCCTTTTCTATAACCTCTATTCCGCAGACTAGCTTTCCGCAAGCATTAGAGGAAATTTGAGGTAGAAAATGGGCCTCCTAAGGAAAATAATAAAATAATAGTTAAAATAATAAAATAATAGTTATTAATTTTGGAGGAAGAATGAAAAAAACTACTTTTTGTGTTCGTATTTTCGACATATTTCCCCGTGTTTTTACTCAAATTCTGAGCGGGAGAGCTCGTTGGATGTAGAATTTAACTCTTCATCCAACGAGTACCCACACTGCATACTTTTGACGGACCACG
>LPNX010011137.1:134956-270218 GCA_001517045.1 Pseudotsuga menziesii | reverse complement strand
TTCCGCAATCAGATTGCAAATTGCAGATACACTTCCCACTTTTCCCAAAAATGGGCTTCCGCAATTTTCCTCTTGCTAGTCTCTTTCCGCATTTCCTGAGAATCGTTGATCTCATGTGGAATCTTTCCTGGCCGTTGATCTCTTATCAAGTGCGGAACTTCACTTTAACTTTGCAGATCGCTTATCTCTCATGCACATTCACTTCGTGAATCTTTTCCCCATCATCGATCCAATCTTAATTTCGATCTCTACAACTCTATGTCGATTGATTACAGAATCGATCAATTGATCTCTATCCAAATTCACCAAGCTTGTCCTCGTTCAATTCTGAACTTCACTTTTGCAGAATGTTTACCAAAGAGCATCGATCCCCTCTTTGATCGATGACATAGGATTTCTTCATGTGTTTAACACACAGATATCTATCAAACAATCTCTGTAACCTTCCACTCTTAAAATCCCTAAATTCAGAAAACGACACACACATATCTATCAACCATTAACAAAGGCTAATCAGGCATTCAACTGATAAAATCGTACACTCAGATAGAGTTGCAATTACACAGAGATATGTCGAAATAGGCTTTCCTTTACTCAATATAAGGTATTTGTACATTCACATTGATCCAGAATCTGCGTTCTAATCCTCTTAGGTCTGGTACAATCATCACTTGTTATCTTGCCTTGGCCTGCTTTCTCTCTGATTGACCACCTTCTTAGCGAGATTTACATTGTTTGGATACCTCTTAGACAAATTTACATTGTTTGCCTACACCTATTGCCTCGAAGGCTTACATCATATATACAACAAGATTCATGAACCAATTCTGGTTTAGATCTTCAATACACTCAAACACATTCCTAATTCATAGTAACTGAAACCTAATTTTAGCAACATAATCAACCCTATCTCAATGACTTGCTCATGAGAGGCTTGACCCTTATCAAATGCTACCATTTGACATGGGCTTAGTTACATGACTCATTTATTGACTCACCTACATGACTCATCTCTCACCTAATGACTCATCAGCTATCTAGAAGAACACTTGAAAATCAAGCATATTTACAATATTACATTAAAGAACCATTCATTCGGAAAATGAAGGCCCCTTCTAGGTATGGTCCAAACATTGAGCTTAGACTTGGATGGAGAGCTAGATACTCATGCGTCACGTTTTCTCATAATCAAGACGAATTTCATAATTTTCAATATTTTGAATGGGAAACAAATTTTGAAAGATCTTTGTTACGGTCAAAATCTGAATCAGATTTGAAATAAACTGAAATCAATCCAAACAGGCTTCAATCATATTTGTTAGACTCACTTTGGCATAATCTGCAAAGTACTATAAACACTGAAGAAAATTATCCTCTCATCCATACATCCCAGCCCCATATACGTGTAGCCCTGTTCAAAGTCCACCTGTTATCCCAAACCCTCTTAGACACGTTGCAGCCAATGTTATAGCTGATTTTACCACACATGGTTGATCACATATTTATGGCCTTCCTTGTCTCTCTGCAGACTCTTTAGACCCCATGGACTTATATTATACTTTGATGTTCCAAGTTCATCCCTAAAATACACATCTTTATTGTTGTACATGAATTTTAAACCCGTACTCACGTGTACACACGACTTTTGACCTCCAACCCGTGTACATACAGACATGTGCATAAGTCCAAATGGTATATATAGTTACCTGGGAGGAGTTATACTTGGTTTAATGACCTAGCGATGACTTTTCTTGATCAGTTCCAGCTACCCGTTCATTACGACGCCGGTACCAAACTATTGTCGACATTTCAGCAAGACAAAGCCACCCACATTTCAGGTCACATTCATGACTAGCATAGACGGAAGAGATTAGTTAAACGTTTTATACCATCAGAGTTTCTTCTAGAATGGTTCCTCAAGTCGTCGTTACCCTATCAGCTTATGCATGGGGTGGAGTCAATATTACTAGTTGAATGCGAAATCCTTTCTTTGAAACTAGTTGTGGAGCTTTTACCAGATACTTCCGCATTGGAAGAACATCTGGTCCACTTGGAGCAGCGTCGAGATGCTTTAGTGGCTCTTGAGGTTAACAAGCGCCCTGTTAAGGTCTAGTACGATAAGTTTATCCGTCCTCAGAGGTTTAGTGAAGGTGACTTGGCCCTTTTGGGGAATCAAGCTAACGAACCCTTGGGGGCAGCAAAGTTTAACCCGATGTGGCATGGTCCTTACGTGGTCAAGCGTGTCTTGGAGAAAGGCGCCCATGAGTTGGTCGATTATCAAGGGATGGCGTTGGCGAAGCCTAGAAAAGGGATCTATCTTAAGAAATGCTATGCATGATCTTCAGCCAGAGCTTATTTTTTGTATATTATTGTACATTTTGCATAGCGTAATTTGCTATTTTTATGATGATTGGGTTTGTTGATTAGCTTTCGTTTGTTATGGCAGATGTCGATGGAGTCTTTGGTTTACATAGGATTCCTTGATGGTGCTATCCACCACACTCAAAACTCAGCTTCTGCTTCTTGGGTGATTTATACTCCTACGGGTCAAGTGTTGTCTTTGGGAGGAGTATGTTTACGGCCTTTGTCAAACAATGTTGCTGAATATAGTGCCATGATTGAGTTATTGCGTGATGCCATTTCACATGGTGTCTTTTCTCTTGAGGTACGTCTTGATTCACAGTTAATGGTATCACAACTTAATGCTTGTATCATGTTAAGGATCCGACACTGTTACAAAGATTCTTGCGTGTAAGAATGCTAGAACATCAATTGGAGGGCATAACATACATTCACATTACAAGAAATTTTAATCAAGTTGTTGATTCATATGCTAACTATGTACTAGATTGGCATTTCTTTCACAAACAATAAAAGCATTTCACAAACACATTTTACACATGTAAATAGATTAATAATCGATCATCATAAATATTTTTCATTAAGTCCAAAAAGGGTGACGTCAAAATACATAAGTGTCATATACAAAACTGAGGCTTCCGAGCCAACAAAATATACTACACGGTCATACAAAAATATACACCCAGGTCTCTAAGCCTAAGGTAGAGGAGGGTGTTGATCATAGTAGCACACCACGACTCTAGCTAGCTGTTGAAATAACCAAACCCATGCCCGTGGTACTCCAACCACCTGCCATTGCATGGCCTCAGGCAAGTCCTCGACTTGCGCCATGTGAACCTCTGTTTCAAGCGAACAAAGTTTGTGTGAATGCTTTGGAGCATCCGCTCCGCATCCACACCCATGATCTCATCGCCTCTTCCCCTTCATCGATGACGAGGAAAGCCATCTGGTCGTCGTGGTCCCACAACTGCGTGTACATGACAGACTATCATTATATGTCGTCACACCAAAAACACGTCTTTTGATTTCATACGTCAAAAAACACAAAAAAAATTAATAATTCAAAAACCAAAGTGAGTTGGGATTCGTTTCCTATGTCTCCATATGCTTCTCCTAGTGGTAGGGGCATATCCGGATCTCCAAGGAAGTCTATCCCTGCAAAGGGATAGTCATCTATGGCAATGACCTGTCTCCGCCACCAAAGGAAGAAGTCTGCTGGATAGGTGTTAGCCACCATTCCCCCTCCCAATCTCCGCATGACATTGGCCCAGCGTAGCTGAGCCAGATCCCTAACTCCATGTGGAGCAATGTCAACTCTAGGGCTTAGCCCTGACACCCGCTCGAAATATAATGTACTCAGTATGCTGCCAAACCCAAAGTTTCTTACCCTGCCCATCTTCCAGTCACTGAGTTGCTACTTCATGTTTCTTAGCAGCGAGGTACTCCAGTCATATATCGTAGGTCGCGAGCACTCTATGGCATAGAAGATCATTGACCTTGAGGCCTTGTGGAGTGATGCTAAACCTATGATCCTGCTCAATGCCAATAGTATGGCTTTCAGCCTCAGGTTCTGGACTGAGTTTGTCGGGATTTGACTCCCAACCTTCTCTATATCGAGACAAAAATACACAGCTTATGTACTCCTCTATAGTCAACCCGCCTCCTGGCCCACGGGATCGGAGGTTCACCACTTCCCCTCGACTAGACAAACGTGTGATAAAGTATATGTCCTCAACTTCTATGCTGAGTGACATGCCATCCGACTGAAAGGTCTCAGAGTCTGGATCCCGGTAATCCACTGGCAACTAGAGTAGCCTTGACTTAACGCTTGTTGACACATAAGATCACCCTGCACAGCCTCTACAACATCACCATGTTCTCTCTCTCTCCATTCTAGCACCATCCTGCACAAACATTGCCAAGTTTCATGAGTATTTTCCCTTGAAAATAATGTTTGCAATCCCGTACGCGACTGTTTGCAAAGCAGCCGCTTATATACGCGGGTATCGTGGTCTTTTCCCAATAGGAGGAAAAAGACCCGATTTTCTTGTGGATCGAAACACACTATTTGGGATGGTTTAAGTAAAAAAATTGACCATTAAAATTTAAAAATTATGCATGACAATGAAAGAGGAGGGCATGCGTAATTACCTAGACCAAATGTGGAGTGATTTCGCTAGACGATGCTCCCGGAATCAACTCTTGAAGTTCTAGATACAAAAGCACTATGGTGGGTGAATTTTCAAAATTGTATGAAAAAATTTATTTTTTCACTATTTTATAGAAAAAAAATTGAAAATTTTACCCACTTCCTTAGTTTTTGACCGTTTCTAACCATTTTGGACCGTTTGGACTAATATGATGTTGTACGAATCTGTTTTGAACGTGGTTTGACTGAGTCTTCGATCCGTTTATGCCTATTACATGTATCATGTCTAAACTAGCATATAGGTTACGATTTCACATCCGCCTGCATTTTGCACGACATTATGACCGTTTCATCATAACCTTAGGTACGAACCCATTCCATGATGTCACAGAACCTTCTTGCTACTGTTAGAAGTGGCGTTATATGAATGGTAGAGATTTCCTATACATGGATGCCCTAGTTAGATCCTCTTTTGCATTTGATGCCCATGCTGACATTTCTCCTTTAGGTTGTGGGAGTCTTGTTTTAGTCCTGCCATGTCTTTGAGCAAGAGCTTCATACTCATCTTGAACTTTATGCTGGCCATTTCCCCGAGACTCCCTAGTATATATCAAGTTGTAATTTCATTTTCATAAGTTTTGCTTACCTTCTTGAGCTTTATGTCGACTCCCTGACTTGGAGTTATCAGCCATATAGCCCGAGCTTGTCTCATGTCTAGTCAAGCAGAGCCTTTATACATATCTTTTGCAGCTTGATCATCCATTTTACCGGGAGGAGACCTTCCCCCGAGTGTTGTTATCTTGCACATATCTCCTTGTATTGAGCATAGGCATGTTCCATTGATTGGAACTAGTTTGCTTGTCCCCTGACACCTGTCTTCTCCTAGATTTGAATTATAAATCATTTTATTATTTTTCAAGCTTTTCAAAATATCTGAAAAAGTCCAAAAAATAAAAATAAAAAAACCAAAAAGTCGAACAGGAAAAGTTGTTATCTTTCGCAGCGGTCGAGTCGTGTCGCCTTCGAACAAAGAATTGTATATCGCATCCGTTGGTTGGGTTATTAGTTTGACTTGAGGAGTTGTACTCGTTACTCTGAGTTTATATCCACCGATTGGTTAAGCTTCTAGTCTTTATGGAGCCTCTGTCGATGCCCCCTGTGTCATAGAGATGTCTCAGTTTGCATATCAAGTCCATGCTGCTTACCTTCAGTCACCATTCGCCTTTATGCTCTTCTTCAAAGAAAGCTAAAGCCTGAGTTGGCCATTCCTCGGTTATCTTGACTTTGCATGTCGTCCATTCCCGGTACCGTTACTGGTTCGTGCACATCTTGTTCGAGTTCTTCCACATTATACAGCGTTGTTGACTACCTTGTGTTGGTTGATGGAGGATTTCTTAATGCCCTCCTTCCAGCAGATTCCATTCCATTGACTTCAAATCTTAGAGTGCCTTGAGACTTACAGTCATCAATGGTAACTTCTCTCACCATCGACAGTTTTGGGAATACATCAATGTCCCCTGATTGATAGATTATTCCAAGTGTTCAACCTCAACACGTCTATTCACACTTGTTAGATTGCACTTTGTACCTTCATTCTCATTTCATTATCGATGGGTGATCTCGCGTCTATTAACGGTATACATCAATGACCGGTAATCCTACGATGGACTACTATGTTGAGCCTCGACACATCTATTCGCATAGTAGGACAATACTCATAGTGATTCGTGTAGAAGACCTTCCAACTTGGTGGCAATCCATATATGCTACCTCCTTCATCATGCCAGTGTTCATGAGATATCAGCTCTTGTGATTTGATTCCGTTGTATATCAGATATCTTCATCCACTATGGAGATCTCGATCTATTGTATATCTTTAGCTATTATGGAGATCTTGATCTATTGCATATCTTCATCCACTTTGGAGATTCTGATCTATTGTATATTGTATGTGGCGATGACCATACATGTCACATTTTGTATATCATGCCTATTCATGGCCATTGTACTCTTATGTCTGGGACTGCTATATGTATTTGCAGTCATATGCAGAGATTGATCATTGTATTGATTGATGAGTGGCTGGTTCTTCCACGTGGCTCTTCATTACTCCACTTCTAGGATGGATTTTATAATATATTTCTGCCATCATGTCACCCATCTGACCTCACACATTATGGGGCATCTGTTATAGCTCATTTCACCACACATATTTATGGCCTTCCGTGTCCCTTTGCAGACTCTTTAGACCCCATGGACTTATATTATTTGATGTTCCAATATCATCCCTCAAAAACACCTGTTTATTGTTGTACACGACTTTTAAACCCATAATCGCGTGTACACGCGACTTTTGACCTCAAACCCACGTGCATCGGGATGTGTGCATAAGTCCAAATAATTTTGGAGTTTTCCTCATATGAGTCCGAAAATCCGGACTCTTGGCCTTCGATATGCCTTGAGATCACTCGGATTTGACCTTCCATTACCCTTTTGGAGTGCTCTATAAGAAACCCCTTGGATACATTGCAAAGGAGGAATTGAAGAGCAAAGAAACTATAGTCCATTGTTGCCTCTATTTGCTTATACTTGAGTCTGCATCCATTTGTCCCTTTGGAGGACTTTGTGTTCTTCCCAAGCTTGCCTTTGCTTGTGAGCTTGCTATCGAGAGATGGAGGATTAAGGTAGTGGAGGCCCAGGTGGAGGACTCGGTTTCTCCAGTTCGTAGACGTGCCGACAGAGGTTGTCACTATTTTAATCTCTGATTTTATTAATAGAAATATATTTTCCTGTCCAATTATGTGCATTTGAATATGAATATTCAATCCATGAATATATTTAATTCCTTATACATTGTTGAATATATATGCTAGAGTAGGTCTAACACATTAATATAGAGCATGCTTGTCTTGTTTGTTGTTGTTGAGAGCAAATTCCCAATGCAAGCATGAATTGGAAATCTCAACGGGGATCTACTTCAACCATCTAGAACAACGTACAATTCGGTATCCCTTAGTGTTAGATGATTGGTTTCTCTTGCATATTGGGAAAGATTGATTTCTAGTGTCAAAGTTGTTTATTGTGGTACACCCCAAGCCATAAGAAGTTTCTCTCCGTGATAGCCAGGTTTGCTCCTTTAGCTTTTCTTGTTGTGCTACATGATTTGCCCCATAATTATTTACAAAGACCATCTTTATTTCATGGGGAAGGGAACTTTATATACAGACAACATATGGATAGGTTTGAAGACTTTATTGATCTGTAAGAGGTTGACTATGATGATGCCAATATGAGGTTATTTGCACAAAGTCTGTCTAAAGAAGCTAAAAGGTGGTTCAAGGATTTACCTGCAAGGTCTATACCCACATTTGAAACTTTCCAAACTTTGTTCTTAGATAGGTGGGAAGACAAGAAAAGTCAGTTTTGTCACAATATAATAATCTAAAAAAGGGAAATTTTGAGTCAGTTTATGAGTTTCATGAGGGTATATAATTTTATTCCAATAGATATCAAACCCTTAGTAGGTGCTGCCAAACTACATTATGCAGATACTGTTGAGAGTCACATTGCCCTATTATTCAGAGAAAGAAAATATGCAAATTTTCTTGCAATGTTTAAAGATGCTTTGGAGGTAGAGGCCAATTTGATGGCTTCAAAGAAAATGAAACTAAGAATGGAAAAGTGGACAAAAGAAAAACTGGACAAGAAAATTAGCCTTCTACCTCTGCTTCTTCTTCAAAAGATGCAAAGTTTGAGATGGTGATGAAAACTATGGAACGATTGATGGACAAGTTGGCTTTAGATAACAGACCACCTAATAGAGAGCAACCTGAACTCTGAATAAGAAATCCAAACTTCATAAGACCAACTCCTCCTCCCCCCCAAATAAGGCAGAGAGACCCAAGGAATCCCAGAGATATTGAAGATTAGCACATAAGGCCTCCATTTGCTGAAAATTATGATTATGAGGAAGAAAATTATCCAATCGACAATCAAATGCAACACTTTGATGATCTAGATTATGAGGTTTATCTCACTGAAGAAGAGGACAATTTGTTTGCCCAAGAGGATGATTTTAGTGCTTTTAAGGTAGAATCTGAACAATATCAAAAGGGTTATCAAAATGCCATTTATGATTTTCAAAAGAAATTAAAACTAAGAAGTAGAGAGGTAGTCATCAATAAAGGAAGGCCCAATTCATATAAGCCTTTCAGTAGTAAGCAAAATAGAGAAACATTACAAATTTGGTATGCTATTGTCAATATCGTGGGCTTCAAAACTAAAAGAAACATTACAAATGGACATGTCATATACAACCATTCTGTTTTTTGGAGGTAACAAAAGATTGTATAGAGAAAAAAAGTTAGCATATGTGGTTAGTATCCAATACAAACCTAATTGAACCATCCCATATAAGTTGTAGATACCGATTTGGGTTCTTCCATATTTTTCAATGACTCGCATGTTGATCCAGAAATACCTATAGTTGTGGAAGTTAAAGAAGATAAAGAGTTTGCCAAAAGACAGAAAGCATTAGAGAAAAAAGAAAATGGAGAGGGATTGTGGATAATGTATTTTGATGGGTCCATTAATAAAGGAGGAGTTGGTGCTAGTATATGGATAATTTCTATAAATAGTCAATTTAAAGTGTATTCTTTAAAGTTGACTTTTGAATGTACTTAGCAAAGTATGAAGCTTTGTTATTAGGGCTGAATTCTTTGAAAGATCTGAAAGCTAAAAGAATACACGTTTTAGGGGATTCTGAGCTAGTTGTGAATCAAGTGAATGACAATTATCAAACCAAACATCCAAGAGTGAGGGCATACAGAAATGAAGTGTGTGATATGTTGGGGATTTTTTTTATAGAATACAAAGTTAGAGTGATTCCTAGAAGAGAAAATCGCGTAGTTGATTCACTGGCCACTACTGCTTGGAATTTCAACGTTCCCACTTATTCAAGGAAAAAATATAAAATAGCAGTTGTAAATAGCCCTTCCATTCCTGATAATTCCAAATATTGGAAAATGTTTGAAGATGATTTACAAATAAAAAGATTTTTGGAATTATCAGGAGAATTTGTAAATACACAAATAGAAATAGAGAACCAAGATTTAGAAAACTTCCAGAAAAATGTACAGTTTGTAGAAGAAGATGTTGAAAAGAAAAAATTTAAAATGTGATTAGAGGAAAAGATATAATTCAACTGAAAATAAATTATATTCCTAAAGGCATTATTCCTTTAGAAAATATATTCGATCAAAGCGATGTTGCTAAAGATACGAAAGTTCATCATGTTGAAAACGACATTGAAGATCAAAATGTAGGGACTGAAGATTCACCCAAGATTGTAAACATGCTAAGAAATTTGCCTATAAAAGAAAAAGAAGAATATATAAACCTAATGGAGAAGTATACTGATGTGTTTGCTTGGAGTTATGAAGACTTGAAAGAGTATGATACCTCCATCATACAACATACCATTCCTATCAGACCTGGGGAAAAACCATTTAGACAGAAATTGAGAAGAATAAATCCTATGTTGTTACCCTTAATTGAAAAAGAAGTGAAGAAATTGTTTAATGTAAAAATTAATGTGACTCAGATTTTCCAGATGGGTAGCTAACTTAGTGCCTGTAAGAAAGAAGAATGGTGACATCAGACTCTGTGTTGATTTCAGAAATTTAAACAAAGTATCATTAAAAGACAGTTATCCTTTGCCCTAGATGGATCACATTTTACAGAAAGTAGTAGGAGATGAAAGAATTCCAACCATGGATGGCTTTTCTCGATTTAACCAGATAAAGGTCCTTCCCGAAGATCAAGAGAAGACAACCTTTAATACACCTAGGAGTACTTTCATGTATGCCAAGATGCCTTTTGGGTTAATGAACGCAGTAGCTATTTTCTAGACAGCCATGGACATAGCTTTTGCTAAAGAGAAGGATAAATTTGTGGTTATTTATATGCATGATATTATAGTGTATTCTAAGTCTAACAAGGACCATCTAAAACATTTAGAGAAGATATTTTCAAAGTGCAGAAGTTATGGCATCTCCCTCAACCCCAAAAAATCAAATTTTTCTATGAAAGAGGGAAAACTATTGGGTCACATCATTTCTAGCGATGGAATCAAAATCGACCCAGATAGAGTAAATGCCATTTTGAAAGTGGAAGAATCCAGGGGTAAAAAGGAAGTACAATCATTCATTAGACAGGTATATTTTTTTAGAAGGCTTATCCCTAGTTTCCCAGAGATTTTGAGAAATGTCACAAACATGTTGAAGAAGGATAACGAGATTAAATGGACTGTGGATGCCAGAAAATCTTTTAAAGATATTAAGAGAGCAATCACTGAAGCCCCAACGTCAGCGAGTCCTAATTTCTCTAAATATTTTTTGGTTTTCTCATATGCATATGAACATACAATTGCTAGAGTATTGCTGCGAAAAAACAATCACAATGTTGAACAACCTATTGCTTTCTTTAGCAATGTGTTGAGAGATGGGGAATTAAAGTTTGATATCATGGAGAAGCAAGCTTATGCCTTGATAAAATCTTTGATGGATTTTAGGGTATATATTTTACAATCCCACATCATACCATATGTTCGCAGTAATGTAGTGAAGAATATCCTCACTCAACTTGACCCAGAAGGAAAGAGAGCTAAGTGGATTCTTGTTCTGTTGGAATATGATCTAAAAATCGGACCTACCATATTGGTGAAAGGGCAGGGACTTGCTAAACTTATGATAGATTCAAATTGTGAATCTTTACAATTAAATTTCTTGTCCAATCATTCTAATCAACCTGATTCAGAATTGCAAGGGCTAGCATATTTTGATTTATCCCCATGGTACAGTGATATCATTTATGTTTTACAAAATTTATAGGCTCCTCCGGGATTAAGCAAAACCAGGGCCAAGTCAATAAACTGAAAGCAACAAAGTTTTTTGTTATGAATCATTATCCGTATTGGAAAGATCCACGTAGGATTTTGTTCAATTACTTGTTCGAGAATGTAGCTCAATAAACCATGAAGGAATTTCATCATGGTGTTTGTGGAGGACATCATAATTCCTGGAAAGTGACTGCTAATAAGATATTGATGGTTGGTTTCTATTGGCTTTCCACGTTCTCTGATGTTTGTAACGAAGGCAACACTTGTCATCAATGCCAGATTTTTTATGGAAAAAGAAAGCTTATGCCATTACCTCTTAATCCTATTTCAGTTGAAGCAAATTTTCAACAATGGAGGTTAGATTTCATATAGGAGAAATCAACCCAAACTCTTATGCTCAGCACAGATGGACTTTAACAGCAACTTATTATTTTACAAAATCGATTGAGTCTATACCAACCAAGAGAGCTATGAATCTTGTTATTATGGATTTCTTAGAAAAAATGTTTTAAAACTCGGTCGAGTCAGATGAGTTGACCAACCGAGCTGAGTTGACCAGCTGAGCCGAACCGGCCGAGTTGATATCAACTCAGCCTGGCTTGATACGAAACCGGCCAACTCAGCCGAGTTAAAGGTCAACTCGTCGAGTTGGACCCGAGTTGGAAAAAAAAATTAATTAAAATTTATTAACTAACCTAAATCTAACCTAACCACTAACCTAATCCCTAACTACCCTAGCACTTTAACTCACTAACTTACCTGCCCTTGGCTTCATTTGTGGACCGTGGTCTCTGATAATTGATGTCGACTAATAATTGATGCCGACTATCCAGACTTTACCCGTGACTGTGGTTGAAGACCGTGGTCTCTGTCTGATAGTTGAAGACTGAAGTGTTGGGTCATGAGTGTTAACCGTGAGTGTGGCTTAGTCCCTGCCTAGGTTTAACTTCAAACCTCAGTGCCTGCGTGGAGCTTCAGAAGCGTTCAGATCACTACTTAGTGACCAGTCCATGCACGGAGTTCAAAACTTCAAACTTCAGTGCTCACTGCTCAAGCCTCAGTCCATGCGTGGAGCTCACTACTCAATCCATGCGTCGAGTTTGTTGCCCACTGCCATCGTTTGAAGGCACCCACTGCCAGCCTATGTGGAGTTTGAAGGTGAGAAATTGCAGCGTGCGTGGAGTTGCAGGTGCCCAATGGCCCACTGCCAGCCTGCGTGGAGTTTGAAGGTAAGTTACAAATACAATATTATAATTTACAGTTTTTTTATAAATTTTAAGTAATTTACAGTGATTTACAATATTGTAAATTAGATGTAATTTACAGTACAATATTGTAATTTACAATTTTTTTATAAATTTTACGTAATTTACAGTACCGTAAGTTACATGTAATTTACAGTACCGTAAGTTACATGTAATTTACAGTATTGTAAATTACTGTAAATTACATATTTTAATGTAAATTTTTGTAAATTAATGTTTTTTCTTTACAGTGAATTGTCCATTAACATTTACATTTCAAAATGCCTCCTAAATCAAAAGATCCAGCATGGACCCATGTTTATGTGGTTGAAGGGAAGATATATTGTAAATATTGCAAAAAACAGATTAAGGGAAGAGGCAAGCATAGGCTCAAACAACACTTGGTTAGCATTAGAGGTAATGTTGCTGCATGTGAAGCTGATTCAGATGTGATTGGAGAGATCAGGTTGGAGTTGATACAACAATTTGAACAGTATGAAGTGGAGAAGACTAACTAAAAATAGAGAGGCAGATATAGGGAAAAAGAGGCATCTTGCAGAAATGATTGGGAGATCTGCCCCTCATTCTGAATATGAAGGCTCCTCATCCATACCTTCTCCCAATTTCAATGATACCTTTCAGTATGTTCCTCCTCCCTCAAAAACAAATGTCTCCAAAAAAGGGAGTAATATCCATAGTTTTTTCTCACCTCAAAACACCCCTGACAATGTTGTTGCTTCTCGGCCAATTCAGCCCACCGTAGATGTCGATTGGAAAAAGCAATTAAAAAGGAATGCTCGTGACTACATAGCTAGATGGTGGTATGATGCAGATATCCCCTTCAATGTTGTCCGCTCACCATATTTCCAACCTATGTGGGATTCCGTTATTGCTGCTGGTAAGGGATTCAAAGGCCCTAGTATGAATGACTTGAGAGGATCTCTTTTGCAGAAAGAGATCACATCCTTGGGTGAATACTTCAAGCAGTTCAAAGAATCATGGGCCATAACAGGATGCACTATCATGTCAGACGGATGGACCGATGCAAAGAACCGAACCATCATAAACTTCCATGTCTCTTGCCCACAGGGAACCTTGTTTTTTAGATCATATGATGCATTTGATAAGGTGAAAGATGCAAATCGGTTATTTAATCTTTTTCTTGAGGTTATTGAGGAGGTGGGGGTAGCTAACATTATGGAGGTCATCACAGATAATGCCGCTAACTATGTTCTTGCTGGTAAGATATTAGAGGAAAAGTACACAACAATATTTTGGACCCCATGTGCGGCAAATTGCATAGACCTCATGCTTGAGGACATATGCAAACAGGATTGGATCAAGCACATTGTAGAGCATGCCAAAAGCATCACAAGATACATCTACAACCACTCATGGGTGTTGAGCTTGATGAAGAAACACACACAGGGCAGGGAACTTGTTAGGCCTACCATTACTAGATTTGCAACTCATTTCCTCACGTTGCAATCTCTCCTTACACAAAGAAAGAACTTGGAGCAAATGGTTTCAAGTGAGGAATGGAGTTCAAGTAAATGGTCTCGCAAAACAGATGGAAAATACACCAAGAAGAAAATCTTGGAAAGTTCAGTTTGGAAAAAAGCAACAGAGGTTTTGAAAATTACTAAGCCACTTGTTAAGGTGTTGCGGTTGGTGGATGGGGAAAGATTGGCCATGGGATACATTTATGAGGCCATGGATCAGGGAAAGGAGCAAATAAGGGCAGCATACAAGGATAGAGTGGCCAAGTATGGGCCTATCTGGGATATCATCGATAAGAGATGGAACACTCAACTCCATCGCCCTATACATGCAGTTGGGTATTTCCTTAACCCAAGGTATCATTATAGAGTTCGATTTGGAGAAAGGATAGAGTGGCCAAGTATGGGCCTATCTTGGATATCATCGATAGCATATGGAACACTCAACTCCATCGCCTTATACATGCAGCTGGGTATTTCCTTAACCCAAGGTATCATTATAAAGCTCGGTTTGGAGAAGATCAGACCGGTGAGGTCAAAGATGGATTGTATGAGAGCCTTGGGCGCATGGTCCCAAATGAGATGGAGGAGTTGGAGATACACCAACAGATTACTGCTTACACTAGAGCCACAGGTACCATTGGCAAACCTATGGCTAAGATTGCAAGAGATATTGACCAACCAAGTAAACAATTCCAGTGTTTTTATTAAATTTAGTTGTTTAATTTTTAAAATTTAATAACTTCAATATTTAGTTAAATTCACAATCTAATTCATTGATTTAACTCCATTTGCACTTGCAGCAACCTGGTGGGTGTCACTTGGTGGGCAAGGCATTCAATTGCAAATGTTTGCAATTCGAATCCTTAGTCAACCATGCAGTTCTTCCGGGTGTGAGCGCAAAATTGTCTGTCTTTGAGCGGATTCACATGAAGAAGAGAAACTGTTTATAGAAAAACCGGTTAAATGATCTAGTCTTCGTGCAGTACAACCTTCGCTTAAGGCGCAACCAATTGATGAACAAAAGACCTGATCTAGATCCTATTGTGTTGGATGATATTGATCCAACCTCAGATTGTTTAGTGGAGACTCAAGAGCCGAAGTTTGATCTAGATTTTGATATTGAGATAGATGCAGCTGATGATGTTACTATGGAAGCAAATCCACTACTACAAATACCATCATCAGTTCATGTTGATGCAGGTGTAGAATCTAAATCCATAATATTTTTCTTCTATCATTGAATAATACGAGTGTTTCAAATTTTCAATATAATATGTACTATGTAGTAATAATTTGATACATCATACAACTACTGAATCTTGATATAAAATTATTTCATTCCAGATATGGCAGGCTCTAGTAGGGAGACGCAGATGCAGGCACCTGTACAACCTGATCCACGTCCACCTCGTGCTTTTACACATTCAACTATTGCTCCAGCTAGTGTTGCTGCTACTGCAGCATTTGTAGATGACCTTGAGGGTTTTGAGCCCGATCCAGATGCCATTGCCTATGTCATTGCTAGTCAGGGTTCTAGTTTTGGCAATTGTGCTGAGTTTGATTATTGATCATGCTGATCAATGATGCAGTGGCATACTTATTAGTAATTACTGGCATCATAGCATTTTGTTTTTTGTACTCTATCACGACTCACTCTACAGCATATATATTATATGCCATTTAGGCATTTTTTATTATGTATTTTCATTTTGTTCAGACTTTCGTATATGTATTATGTATTTGCTGCTTGCAGCCTTGCACATTGGCACAGTACACTTCGTGCAATTTTGATATGTTCACCCTTATATGGTATATATATGATCATACTTTGGATGTTTTCTCACTAATGCTTTGGAATGATGGATTATAATCTTTAAAATATATTTTTTCTTTAAAATTTAACTATTTTATATGTTTTTTAATAAACCAAGTCATTAAAATCAAACCGGCCGAGTCATTGCCGAGTCTGAGTCCGAGTTTTAAAACATTGCTTAGAAAGTAATATTTTGTCAAGGTTAGGGTGTCCTAGAAGGATTGTAACTAATAATGCACCTGCTTTCAACTCAAAAAAAAGATCAATTTTTACCATAAGTACCATATAAATTTGAATCATTCCACTGCATACTAGCCTCAGGGAAATGAGATTGCAGAATCTTCAAACAAGAGTTTAGTAAAGATAATCAAAAGGTTGGTGTAGGGAAATAAAAGAGCTTGGCAGACAAAATTGAAGTATGCCTTGTGGGAAGACATAATTAGCACTAAGAGGACAATTGCAATGCCACCTTTTCAGCTGGTTTATGGAGCAGAGGTGGTTTTTCCGGAAACTTTAGCTCTGTTATTCATCAAATTGCTGTAGGAACAGGAGTAGGAACCAAACCATATGCAGAGGAGAATTAATCAAATTATTGAGTTAAATGAAATGAGGGATAAAGCCTCTGACAAGGTATAGGTACATCGAGACAAGATGAAAAAGACTTTTGACAAGAGGGTGAAGGAAGGGCAGTTTCAAATTGATGAATTGGTTTTGAAGTGGGATGCACCTAAGAAAGAAAAACATGGAAAATTTGATCACATGTGGAAGGGACCATACATTATTGTAGCTTTTAGGGGAGACAATTCATTTAATTTACAACATCAAGGTGGGGTTCAACTAAAAGGAGGCCTTGTCAATGGAAGGTTTCTGAAGCATTACTTGTCCTAATGTGGATAGGAATTTTTGTATCATAGTTGTACATATTTGTTTAATTTGAAGAAATCAATACAGATGGCGAGCTGAGAGATTTCAAGGCCGGAGAGAAGGCCCTAAGATCTTGAGGGGTTGCCATTTTCTTTTATTTTACATTCAGAAAAAGAAAAAAGTATTTTCAGTTTGTATAGAAGGACAAGACAGGCACTGGTATGTGGGTTCTTTGCTACCTCGCAGGGATGATAGCATCCCTAGTTGGAGCCAGTTGTTAGTATCGTTTCTCGTTAGCAGTTGGAAAGGGGATAGACCAAAGGAGAAACAAGGAAGGACGTGAAGAATCTTCGTAATGTGACCAAAGGTATGTTAGAAGGTTCTAAAAGAATAATAAAGGGGCTATTTCTACGGTTTAAATCATGGTTCAAGATGTAGAGATACGTTAAATAAAAATTCCACACCTATGTTATCATATTACAAGTTCTAATGGTGTAGATCTATAAATGAGAATATCTATGGCCATCACTAAATCTGCTAACCAACGATGCCTGAAAGAAGAAATCTAGGCAGCCAACGACATGAGATAAAGGGAAGCAAAGATCAACGGTCATGCTAAAAAGGTGAAATAGATCTACAGTTGAGATGGATTCCCTTGGTGGAACTAACGCAGACGAATAAACTTGTCCAATCAGCGAGAAATATTACATGCCGCATAAATCGACGACGAAGATCAAAAGGAGAAAGTGATCGACGGTCCACAAACATTTCGCTTGGTGAACATCCGTGGGGAAATTGAAGTTCGAAATTGACAGAAAGTAGTATAGCCCGCACAGTTCAATGGTTGAGATCAATGCATGATCAACATCGACGATTGTGGATCATTCCGTTGATTGAAGTTGCGCCCATAAATAAAATATTGAAATCAACGGAATGGATTAAAGTGACCGCATGATCAAAAGTGGATATTTCATGATATTAAGATCTACGATCCAAAGTGCAAATCTAATTCTAAGAGCCCTCAATGGAATCAGTTAAAGGGAAAAATTAATCGAAGGTTGAGATCGATGTTGATGATGATCTACGATGGAGGTTGAGTCCGCTAGAGAAAGATTCATGTTGCTTGTAAATTTGAATCTGATTGGAATACTTAAAGGTATGGATTAATCAACGGTTGACATTCATGGAGGATGAGATCAATGGCTATTTGCTCACCCACTGATGACAGAAACTGGTTTTTTAAGTTCAGGATGGGTGACAGTAAATTAGTAAAAAGATCTACGGTGTTGATCAAACGAAGGATGGATGTACGGCTATAAAGGGATCCGCAACCAAGAATTGCAAGGAACATAAAGTCAGATAGGGCAGCGGAATGGGAATGTACCGATAAAGCAATGATCAAGATCAACGATTAGAAATAAACATAGATCAGATCTACCGACATAGGAAGCTTCACATGGGAAAGATGTATGAAGAATAACAGAGGATTTTGGGGCATAAAATACTTTAAAAGGAAAGCACATGGAGGAGTTCCATTTGTCTTTTTGTGCATTGGAAGAAGAGAGCTCAGTCACGTGGAAGAATCCAACTAAGACAGATTTTCCTCCACTCGTCAGCTGAAAAGGTAGGCTACTTTTTACCTACCAAACAATATCAAAATGCATAGTGGAGGGGAAACGAGGCTCAAGCCCTAAAATTTCAGAAAATTGAAGAAGTGTTATATAGTTGAGGCAATCCCCAATCTCTTGAAGATAAATGGCTGAGATTAGATCTAGATCTAGGGTTTAATCTCCACCACTAGATCTAGGTATTTGACATTCCATTTTTCTCAATTAATCTCCATCCTTTGATTATTTTTTAATTAATGGCTAAAAGGCTTCATCCATTCTCCAAGTAATATTCACCTTTAGATCTAGGTCTTTGACTTAAAATCCACCATTAGATGAGCTTTTAGGTTTTGAATAAAAATAGAGTAGGCCCACTAGCATAGGTGCCCCTCTAAAATGATGGAAAATCTCCAAATTTAGCGCCCTCTAACATGCATGTAAAAGTGGGACCAAAAGCTAGCGCCCTCCTCTAGAATTGGTGGCGCCCTCCATAACTAGCGCCTCCTCCAAAAATAGCTAGCGCTCTCTATATGATAGCGCCCCTCTATTTTATGCTAGCGCCTCCAAATTAATGTGGACGTCCTCTTAATATGGCGCTAGCTCCTTTATTTGGTGGACGCCTCTTAATATTGCATGCGCCCTCCTCTAAAATTTGTGTTATCTCCTTCATGGATGCGTCCTCCATCAAACTAGCGCCCCTTTAAAATGTATACGCCCTCCACATTTAGCTAGCCGCCCTTCCATTTGATGTAGCGCTCCACTATTTTGGTGGCCTTTTATTCATGGTAGCGCCCTCCTCTAATTAGGTAGCGCCCCCATTTTAGCTTGGACGCCCCACTAGTTTTATGAGGGTTTTAACATTAGCGCCCCCACTATATATGGTAGCATCATGCTTTAGTGAAGATTTTATCTTGGCTTGGTCTCTTTAGTGAGGGTTTTCTCCCTTTTAATGCTTGCGCCCACCTTTGGTGAAGATCTCCACTCAAAATGAGCTCTAACTTTGGCTTTGACCATAGCCTTTTCCTCCAAAATATTTTTTTAACCTTAAACTTAGGCTAAAAAAATTAATTCACCTTAGATTTAAATTTTTAATTTAATTTGTTTAAATTTTTCCAATTTTGACTTGGGAAAAATTAAAAATAAATTAAAAATTTATATCCTGGCCATGGGGGGGTGGAAAACATTGGAATAAATTTTCCTAGGCTTAGGAACCCCCCAAACCAAGTTACCATGGCGATTTTTTGATTTTTTACTTCAAAATCAAAAATGTGAATTTTGACTTAGGGAAATTAATTAATTCCCTAGGAAAAATAGACCTTGCTTAAGACAAAAATGGTCTATCTCCTCAACCACCTGTCAGAATGACATGGGACTCGAAGCAGTGGCTTAGGGGGTTTCATAGCAATTAACTTTGCATTCATAGCCCCTATTACAAAATGCCAGTGCTTGAGCAATTACATTATTACATCAAAAGCTGACTTAATTAATCACAAAGGGGTGAAATTAATTAACTTGAAAAAATAATTAAAAATACAACAACACAACGAAACTCCGCAAGACTCTATACAAATGCCTAGCATGGTCATGAATCACTCCTTGAAGCCTTAGCCACCTCATGGACTTCACTGGTAGAACGTCCGTCACCACTTTGGAGGATTTTGAGTGAAAACCAAACCGATTAAACTCGTTTACACAACAAGGTCAATTGGAAAGGGAAAAACACTCGATGAGGGGACTTCCCTAACAACCAGTTCCATGGTGTGGCATCCGTATCATATGACCCACACTAGCACATAAAATTACATTAATTTTCCCACGCAGGGGAGCGGACATTTCGTTTTACAAAGGGGCAATAGCCCTGCAGAAGTGAAAAATCCTCAGATTTTTCTAAGGTACAATTATGTACATCCTCATGTACATGGAGTTGCCACCTAGTCGAAATAGGTGGGCAACACACCAATTTGTCTTGCTATTGAGTCAAAGACTCCATGAAGTCTGCCAGTGAAAGCATTCTCGAATTTCGATCTGTCAGCTTCCCTAAATGGAATGTGGAGACTAACATTGAGTACTCAGGGCCTATATTCGAAAGAATGGAAAAGATCAATTCCTCCTCCTCCTTGTCAATTCCACATTGTTTCAACGGAAGCACCAACAATTTGAACGTTGAGAAGAAATCCTAAACTGTCTCAAACTAAGTTGGGCTCAGAGAGGTCAACTCGTTTTCGAGTTGGTGTCCTCTCATATCATTAGTCTTCCCAAACAGTGAGTTGAGCTTGAGCCAAAATTCATTAGGTGTATTAATATTGTCTACATGGAAGAGAATATCCCTCAAGATACTCAAACAAATCATCCTGAATGCCTCATCCAATCTGTCGAAGTACTTAAATTTTTCCACAGTAGAGTTGGGTTCGTTCTCAGTCCCCATGGTGACTCTGTAGAGGCCTTTCGACCTTCCATTCAAAGTAATTGCTTGGGGTACGCAAGACATGATTCTACTCCATTTTTGCTTGCTCACTGAGTGACAAAGACATTGGAACCACCTGCAATGAAAACACTCTAATTTTATGGAAGAAATCCTAGATAGCAACTCAAATGATCTACACTTGATTTGCACCTCCAAAGAGCTCTGATTCCATGTTAAAATATGATTCATAGAAAGATCTAGGAGCTAAAGGGATCCTCACAACTCAAGATATTCACAAATTATGTACAAAAATAGTGAAAAGAGTAAAATTAACACACAGGAATGGTCCTAATAACTGAGCTAATTATCACTGTCTAACAAGTAAATATGTCTGTTAAATCATTATTATACAATAGCAAAAAATCGTTATCCTTTGGAGGCAAATTGGATGCATACATGTGGCAGGCTTAAATTGGACCTTAAACCCCCCTAGGTGGACTGATGAGTTCCCAAACCACCTCAAGTGGTCACGAATAGCTGTGTGAACGTGGCTGACGCATTCTAGAACATAAATGAGGGTAGGATAGGAATGGTGAAGTACATGGGTGAGTTGGAGTGGATCTAAATAGTAATAAATGGTCCAAAAGAGCCAAAAACACCCAAATACCATGCATGGGCGCCTTTAGTCAACCGATTTCCCTTTTTTATGGAGTGGGAGCACAGCAACGACTAAACAGTCATAAATGAGGGTGCATGTGTAACCAGAATGGCCAAATGCAGGCTCCTGGGTGCATTAACGAGTCGAAAACACTAAAAGGACCTTGCTTGACCAACACAACCTAGTTTTGAACCATATAGAAAATGTATAAAACAAATGGAAATGTGTCCTAAGTGTATGTGACTATGGTACTAGGTGGTATAAGGCTCTAACAAAATACTATCTTTCTTCCCAAGGTGGATTTGCAGTCTCGTTCCCCAGCAATGCCGACAAGATTCTACCAATGCGGTTGAATTTTATCCTTCCTTGTGGGAGGATAAGTCCAAAGTAACCACAAAACCAATCTTTAGGAGGAAAGCTGGCTTATTTCCTACCAAAGAGGGATATCTCAATTAATAGATACAAAGGCCATATATTGCTCTCAAAGAAAAAATGTTAAGGATTGCAATGGGTGAAACAAGCGGCCAGTACTGCGGACGGAGTCAAAAATCAAAAGTTAAATGATAATGCTTCGCAAAACAATTTATTTAGAAAGGCATGATAATCACTCTTTTACGTCCAGTTCATTAATTGTCTGGGGGTAAAGAAGAGTAAGAACAATCCATTAACATGGGCATCAAAAGGTAAATCCAATGTTAACTTTAGAGGAAAAAGCTTTTGGACACTTGAAATAAAAGAACCATAGAATAAACATATGAATTTTGATTCACTATACCCTTGTCCAAGCATGAAAGACAACAAAATGAATAAGATAAAAAGAAATACATTCTTAATCAGGAAAGGAAATACAGACATTAACAAGAATAACACAAGAATCTCTGACAAAACTTGTTTCACTCTACAATTTTATTAACTTGGAAACTCTATTACAAAAATGGTCTATATTTCTCACGGTTTTCAACACTCGTTACATTTCAAAATGGTGATTAAATATATCAAGATGGCTCCTTGAGTTTCTAACTACCTACATTTTAAAAACAAGCATTTGTAACTGCCTTATTACATCTATCAAATATCTCCTAACAAACTTATTTCCTTATCTATTTGAAAAATTATTAACTTGTTCAAAATTTGTTTGTCTTCAAAATAACTCTAGCCTTCAATTGAATTTCCTCACTGATGTAACTTGTATTTCATCTTGACAAATTTTATATAGTCTTCCAATGATCTCCAAATGACAACTCCAGATTTGTGATCTCCTTTGCTAGTACTCTCAATTCCCCATGGTCCACATAAGATATTGGTGGAAGCTGAGCACATATTGTTCTAAACATATTCAACAGCTCAAAGTCCACTGTCAGCTTATCAATCATAACTTTCCCATACAAAGACTGATTCATATCCTCAAAATTTTCTATGATCTAATCTGGATTTAACCATCAATGGCTCATACTCAAATTCTGAAACAAGTATGCCATTTTTTTCCCAAAAAGAAGGCAATCCTTTTTAAAACAATGACACAAATGAGCCTTTAAAAGTTTTAACTTGATATAACATGATATCAATTTTTGCTTGCATAGTTTCAATGTGCTGGTGGTTTCTTGCAACCTTTCTGGCCCAAGTAATTACTGCAATTCTATCTTTGATTCCCATTGTTCTTAATTCCTCTTCAGGTAGAGTGTTGAGAAATTTTATTGTGTTTCTGACTATGTCTAATGGTTTTTTGTTCAAGGCTTCTTTCTCCACTGTACAAATTTGTCTTGTAGCATTGATCACCATCTACTTATCATGAATATATTTCGAATGTGGTCTCTGCTAGGATTATTAATCCTCCCTTGTCCAAATTTGGTCATATATCTAAATCGCGAGTCATGTCTAAATCGGGAGTCCATCCAGTCTATTTATAGTCATTAGCACCATTGGGTAAACTTGACCTAATTGGGGCACATGTTTCAGTTACCAAAGTGTGGGGAACACTAATTGAGACTCACTGCCACTTATTGCACTTGATTGCATAAGTTTAGGAGTCTCCTAAATCAATCCCTACAATTTAGGAAGCAACTGGGAGTGCCGAAACCAACTAAGGTCAGTTCACTTCCGTTAATGACTAGTCAAGCCAAGTTAGGAGTCAGTTACATTCAGTTCTAGCCCTCTACATTCAATTAGCGCTAGGTTTAATTGATTGCACACATGTGGGGCGCATTTCTCACCTACCACAGTCAGTTAACCATTAGTCAACACTAAATGTAACACTTGGTTGTGTTTTAAAGCTCCGATGAACTCCGGTTATGATTTAGACAAGGACAGTTAACTACTAGGTCCTCCGATAGTGATTTAGACAAAGTCTTGGTTACCTACAGTCAAGTAGAGTCTAATCAATTCAAACTTCCTCATGTGGATTCGAATTGCTTGTGGCTATTAAATCCATTTTACATTATTGTAATTATCATCTGGATTACTTTTTTGATTAATGAAAGCATTCACAGCTGCAAGCCTTTTGCACTGTTTCATTCTTCAATTGCCTGTAATTTGTGAGATCTTCTTTGTGAGTTGTGTATTTGTCTACAGATCTATATGCTCAAATTTACAGTCTCATCTTGGTAACTTCTGAAATTATCATATCCTAAAGGAAATGTCTATCTCCCTGCACTGGTAACTGTCATGATAATTACTTCACTAATTTTTCATTCTTGTCTAGAAATTCATACCTTTTTATTCTCCAATAGCTTCCTTTCTTCCTCTTTCTTTTTAACCGCATCCGCTAAGTTCTGAATTTTGACGCGGTAAGTTTTTGTGCTCTATTACCACAATCTCTTTTTGGACGCATCCAATCATCGCTAGACACTTGCATCTTTCGAATTGTTTTGCCAAGCGTCGTACCCACACCAGCAGTTGCCAACTAGGTCCTAAAACTTGTCTTTTGTCCTATGTTATTTTGAAAGCTTTAAATGACTGCATTGTTAAAGGTTTAGAGTTTTGAGAGTCACCCAGACTGGTTTTTCCATTCACTTGTGCGACTTCTTTCCCAATAAAATGCATCCCCAGCCCATAGGTTCTTTTGACAGTGCGTCGTCGACTAAAGTCACCTTAAGTTTGTTTAAAGGGAGTCCTTGGCTGAGGGTACTGTTTGGTACGCCCAAAATGCTTCTAGCCCGGTCGCTCGACCATTATGGATTTTATTCCATCTTTCTCCAAGTAGTTGAGACTTGTTTTCCAGGTTGTCCGTCTAAGTCATTTCGAACCTTAGAAACCCAGCAATAGAGTTACCCTGTGCTAGATGTTTCAACATCCGCGTATTGTTTAGATTGAATCCGTCATGGTAGGGAAACCCTTCGCGAATGTTGACTTCGGGTACCACTGTGTTTTAAAGCTTAGGCATAAGGATTCGTTGGAATGGGTGTTTCCCTCCTTAGGGTCGACTTTGTCGAGTAAGGGGTTTTCACGGGCTTTAGGTTCGAACTAGGGTTTCAAGATCCCCAAGATGCACTTGGTTTCGAGTCATAAATCCTTTTCCGCGCTTTTACTGGTTATGTTCTTATCTCTAAAGGAAGTCAGTTAGAATGGTCTCAACATTTTAATGTTTTAAAACCAAATGCATAAAGAGAGGGAATAAGCTTGGTAAACTTTGTGAACAAAAAACACATGGCAGTTAATATTAATGCTTTAAAATGCCAGTGGAAACTGATCAACCTCCAATAATATGACTTGTTTAGACACACAAAATGAATGTATTATAACAGAAATCTCACTCCCAAAATAACACTTACACCTGTATTGTGTAGTTTCATTTAAACTTCTTCCAAACATATACCCTTGTTGCAAGTGTAAAATGACTGCACAACCTTTGGGAGTGATTTCTCTACCTCACAAAGTTACTTTTGAATAGCCAATGATGAACTGGTAAATATATGTTTGTTCTCCTCTATTATAATAAACATTAACTGCAATCTTACTCTTTGGAAGAAACAGTGAATTTTTAACATTGATATCTTAGCTTCTCATTTCGGTATTTCCTGTTGATATAAATACATGTTGTTTGAATTGTATTGTTACTAAGACATCTCTTGCTGTGTTCATTCAACAGTTTAAGTCCTCACCTCACACAATGCCGAAAAAGAGCAGAAAGAAAAAGGATAAGCCCACCGAGGGTGATTCAAACGTGGAATTTATATACTGGATGGAAATCATATATGAAGACACCAAGGTTGTCAAAGGGTCCGATCAAGAGTTCAAATAGGGTGAAATTTATCAAATGATCAGAGACCAAAATGTCCCTGATGCGTTCCTGGAAGACATGCCTTTATATGACAATATAAGAAATTCAAGCATCACGAAGGCAACCACGCGCCTTAAACGCTTCCCGTGTGCTAAAATAATCAAATGGATTCTACCCCGAAAAAATGCAGCCAATATGATTATTTCCAACACAGAAGGGCAAGCCTTTGCTTCCTTCATTACGGCTCATATAACCAAGGCCTATAAACTACCGACCCCACAAGTCATAATGACGGACGACTGGGAGAAAAGTGTGAATTTTAACATTTTTGTATGTGCTAAACGAATGATGGTAGTAGGAAAGAAACTATGCCAAAAAGCCACTGGTGAGTACAAGACTGTAATTTTACACCCTCCTAACATGGTCATATCCCTAATGCTAAATAGGATATTTGGCAGGGCAAATGGGAAAATGTACAAATTAAGTTGGATCCCATTAATATACCATGTGTCCATGGAAGGCACCATTTTTAACTGGGTTGATATTGTATCAAGAAGCTGGTCATCATGTATAGCTGCTGCACAAGGAGGCCTAACTCAAAGAAAGTCGAAATTATACATGTGCTCTTACTTGATCGAGTGCATTTTATGCCTACACCCATTCCCAAAGCTCAATTGTGATTGGGATTACACTAACACCCCCAGATACGTGGCCTATCAAATTATTTGGGCACACAAGTACCCAAGCTTCTACAAGCTCATCTGCGAAGAGTTTCTGATGCCTCTGCACGAACTAATTTTCCTCAAAGACTGCAACTGTATGTCTGAAGGCATTGTTACCAAGTTTTTTGTACCATAGTCACGGTTACCTGAGAAGCCGCTGGTTGACAGACTTGTTCAAAGTCTGATTCCAGTGTATCAATTGATGCGTCTTCATGTCTAGCCAATACTGGCTAGCCAGTTTTTTATTTGAAAAAATTTGACCATAGTCCCACGGGGTTTGTAATAAAATGTGCTAGTAGGATATTTTTGAGTGGTTTGGTCTCTTGACGCGTAGAATCTCAAATAAGGTATTCCAGGGAGTTTTTTGCCCTTGACAATTATGCTTTGCCTTAAGCAGAGTATAATTGACGAGGTTTTCTACCACCTCCTCCAACGCTGGAATGCCCGATGTTGAATTCTGGGCCTTAGGGGGTTATTACAGCCCAACTGAGTGTTATAAACCTACTAGGTATTATTTAGGTAGAGCATGGTCTTGTCCTAAGTCATTTGGACATAAAAAAAAATTCGAAAAAATCTTTCTCAAACGGGGAAATTTTTATTTTTTATTTTTTATTTTTTCCTAAGTTTTTTGGGTTAATTTTTCCATAAATTAAATGAAAAAAACTCGTTTGTAATAAATCAGTCATCCGGACTCCGAATTCAATGATTGAAGGCTCTAACCTTCAGCCAAAAATCATTCTTGATCGACCAGCCAGTCAAAGCCAACTTTCGGATCATCAATCGGACATATAACGCCCTTTTTCTCAAAAAAGTCAGTTTTGAGGAAAAAATGAATTTTTATTAAAAAATGATTATTTTAGAGAAAATTAAAAATCTCCAAATTAATCCAAATTCGGCGAAATAAAAGGACAAATGATATCTCATGGGGTATTTATGATGTTTAGAGTTATCATAACTCAGCTTCAGTGAGCATTAAGTGAGCAATTAATTTATATTCAGTTAGTCGCTTTGTCATCTCTAGGTAAAGAATGAGATGGAGAGCACTCATTGGTCCGGTGATTTGATCAAGGTGAAGACTAAGGCTTGCACCATCAGTGGCCTTCCCAAACCTAGCAAGGACTTCAGCCAAACCTAAAAAGTGGGTTTACCATCATGAAGACGCCTCCTTCACCCATTCACGCCCGTCTCTCTCCTAAGGGTGCCTTCCACACGTGTGGCCTCAAACCAGGGTTGTTTGCAGTATTTAGGGTTGGAGTGGGGGCGCCTTGCTTAGGTGGAGGCCTCCCCTCACTCATAGCTCTTCATTTTAAGTTTGGGTTCTCCGTTTGGTGGCCAAGCCAGTTAGGTTATGTGATTTGGTTTTAGGGTTTTAGCACTCTCTCATCGTATAAATAGAGGCTCCTTTAGCTCTATTCAAGAGTGGATGATTGATGCAAAGAACCTCTGGTGAATTATTGTAATACTTGTTGCTCTTATGCAACCATTTTGAATAAAGAAAGGCTTTGGAGGCTCATGTGGTGTGGATTCTGGATTAATGAGGTGATACAATTTCAATTTCTCTTTTGTTTTACTAATCTGTGGGTATTGATAAATGCTTTAGAGGGCTTATCTATTTACTTATTTACTTTTGGAAATCTATAAGAGCATTGTCTTATTCAATTATATCTCATGCTTTTTATATTCAAATTAGTAAATAGTACATGTTCTAATCCCCTTTTTTGGCAAGCATACAAGTCTTTTGATTGCAGATCACTCCATTGCACTGAGTAAAAGGTTGAGCTAAGTTGCATCTCCTTTTCTTGGAGTCAAGCACAAGTTTCTAGCAGTTGCATACTAATTGAGATCCAGGCTGGTTCCAAAGATTCAAAGATCCAAGTGGTTCCATCTCTTATATCCACCCCTAAAAACAAAATCTTTCATTACTTTTATATTTGCAAGTAGTATCCTGATTTATAAAGTAAATCTTTTGCATCTACTTGCTTTCATTCCTAGATCTAGGAAGTGTTTTTCTCTTAGATCTGGTTAATATTTGAAGCAGCACAAAGTTCATATATTTTGCTCAAATGCTAGGTGTATTTTTGTAGTATATTATATTGTTTAACCCATCATTTTTCAGGTAAATAGCTCGCTGGTTTTTGTCCTTCTATGACAGGTTAGGCGGGAAAGCTGTTAAAAATTTAAAGAATTAAGCTGCAAAAAATCTTCCCCTTTTCCTCCTCTTAGTCCCCTTTCTACAGATTACCTTGTTTGCTTTGTTTCTACTCTTTCTTCTTCGCTGCCCTGTTTTTACTCTCTTTTACCACTCCTTTTCTTCACTTTGGACAGCCCTAGTGTGCCCTAGTTTATTCCCTTTTCTTGTCTCTTTTTGCCCTAGTTCTTTAGCCTTCTTCTACCTTGTTTTGGCCCTTCTCCTCCCCTTTTTGTTCACTATCATGTTTTTCAATTTTTATGACAGCCATCTTCCTTCTCTTTCGCTGCCCCATTTTTATCATTTCTTGCACTCTTTTGGTCATATAGTTGGCTGCCCTAAACCTCCCTTTGCTTGCTTTTGACTTCCTTTTCGTTCTCTTTTCTTCTTCCCCTCCTTTTCTTCTTACTTTCAGCTCCCTTTTTCCTTGCTTTTTTGCCCTTATTCAAAACATCATATTTTCCCTTTTCACAAGTTTCAGATAGATCTTCAAGTAAAAGTAAAGGCACTCTCATTTTTACACAAATTCTTGTAATAGTAGAGTTCAATGCTTTCATTTGAAAAGACCTTGCAAGGATTAAAATACTTAAGGCACATTGTATAAATTTTAATAAAGATCTTTTGTTTGAGTGGGGTTTTTAAGTCCCCACTCTCATCCTCCCCCATTCTGGGAGGATTGTGTTGTGTCCATCTTTTACATTCTTAGGTTAGATGTTTTTTTTGTTCTCATCATAATTACATCTTTTTCTTGGAATCTTAATTGATAGTCTATCACATCTAATGCATTGAATGAGTAGATTAATTCAATTTTAATTGCTTATCTTTCATACAAGTAAATCAATTGCTTAAATCTCCTGAATCTCACCATAAGGTGGATCAAGAGTGCTCTCTGTCGGAGAGTTTAATCAACCATTTTCATCTTAAGTGTTTAATCAATTAATTCTTAAGTAAGACTCTTGAACTCGCAAAAACACAAGTCAAGAGCACTCTCTATCGGAGAGCATCTTTAACGTTTGCATCATCCTTGCATTAGTCTCATCCAGATTAGATAAGACTCTTGAACCTTCGTCATAAGACAAGGTCAAGAGCGCTCTCTGTCAGAGAGTCTAATTAATTAAATAAAACCTTCAACACACACACCCCTTTAATTAATTAACTCCCTTCCCTCCTTGCTGGAATATGCTCCGACTGATCTCTGATCGAAATACCCAGAAACGGCACTGGATCTTTAAACCCTATAAGAGTAACTTAATTAAAACTTTTCCCCCATAACCAACGCACCGGCATTGTTTCGTTTAAATACCGAGGCATGTGGGCAAATTCCAAGTGTGGGTGTCGAGCAACCCAATCTGGGCACAGTTAGTTAAGTTATTGAACACTTAGCTGTGACCCTAGACAGGTCAGTCATGTCTTCGAACGGAGCCACTGAAGGTATTTCCGGTTAGAACATCCAGCTACTGTAAGCAAGACCACTATTAAAAAACTCTTAAAATCTACCAAGAGCACTCGCATAACCTAATATTTACTAGTTGATTTCAAGACTTGTTTCAGTACGCATTTTCAATATTTTTGACTCCATAAGGCACTGGTCCTTCTAATTTGCATTATTTTTTATTGATCAATCGTCTGTGGCCTGCTTTAATTTTTACCTGTGAATGCATAATTAACTAAGTCTGGAATCATTACTTATCTTTTAATCTCTTGCTAGCAACGTGGATTGATTTGATTTATGTGTCATATTCATAATATTAATCATTTCAAGTCACAATAACTCCTAAACAACACCCATCTGCATCCAAAACATCTAAAACTTAACTTAAACATTGAGCCTTAAAAAACTCTTTTGTAGGGACTACCCCCCTTGGCTTCATTAGGAGTTAGCCTAAACGGACGAGCTAGGAGTAGGTTACAGTATCTAGCTCTGTGCTTGCCCCCAAGGTCACACCTCTCCCACTTTCTCAAGAGAGGAGACAGCTTTCATTAGATTTCTGCTGCTGGTGTGCAATCGGCGGACAACTGACGCCATGGAAATCATATGTGAATACAGAGATTATTATTTCTCTAAGGTAGGTACTTACCTAAGGATGTATGCAGGATCTAGAGCCCCGTCACTGATGCCGAGGTGTGCCACGGACTATATAGTCCACCAAGAATC
Source organism: Pseudotsuga menziesii (assembly GCA_001517045.1). NCBI lineage: Eukaryota > Viridiplantae > Streptophyta > Pinopsida > Pinales > Pinaceae > Pseudotsuga > Pseudotsuga menziesii. The sequence continues at coordinate 239,437 of LPNX010011137.1, read as the reverse complement.
CGTTCTACAGCTTTTTATAGATGGAGTAGGAAATTTCCTATTCAACGTGAAGAAGGCATTTTTCCCACCATTTCCTTTTTGCATAGGCAGCGATAAATTCACGAGGGTAAAAAATGCATCTGAATTTGTAAGAGATTTAGAAAATTTCCGCTTTGGGGAAACCAATTTTTTATAGAAATGACTCATTTGACAAGGTTGCAAACCCTTGTGCGTCTATAGGAGTTCATTTTGAAAACTCACCATTTTGGTAAAGATGAGGAGACATACAAAAATGCATGCAACATGACTGCTCTAAGTAAGTGTTTCAAGAAAAAGAGCAGCATGATTGAGGATAAAGCTAGCAGCAACACAACAAAACAGCAGAAGCAGAAGGAAGAGGCTGCAAGGAAACAAGAAGAAGATGCTTGAAAGTTGCTGGAAGAAGTTGAGAAGCAACTAGCCGAAGAAGCTCAAAGGAAAAAACAAGAGGAAGAAAGATCACAAAAGGAATCAGAAGAGAGAGCGAGAGCGAAAGATGAGAAAGCAGTTGAGGAATTGAGAAAGAAAGAGCAAGAGGACAAGAACAAAGAGAATTTGGACCAAGACACTGCCCAAGATAATCCAACGAACCCTCCTGCCTCAACAAGTGACACAATCTTAGGAGGCGACGTTCCTCTTGTAGAACTTGGATTGGTTCCTTTCACTCTATCCAAGCATCATGCAGTGGCATGTTTGGACACTATATTCTTTGACAATTCTAGGAAAACTATTGTTAGGAGGTCGAAAAAAAGTTTAAAGATCAGTACACAACCTGACGTGATCATAGTGACCTAGAAAACCATTATTGAAAAAACCAATCAAGACCCCAAATTCCTAGCTTCGATCAGTGTAGCAGCCGCTCAAGCGAATGCTGATAATGTTGACAAATTGATGGAAAATGCAGAACATTATAAAGAAAAGATGATTAAAATGAAAGGCACTCTAATCAAGGAAAGAGGGGAAGGCCGAGAACATAAAAGAAAACATCAGGCAACTCTTTTAGAATTTGAAAGGCTCCAAAAGGCATATCAAGCTTTAGAATTGGAAAAGAATGCACTGGAGGTTTCGGTCACAATCATGGAAGGGGAAAAAAGATTGTGAAGACAAGATTTTTGAATTAGAAGCACAAAAACCTGCAACAAATAGACAAACGGGGGAGATGAGAACGCGGGTACAAGAGCTGGAGGTAGAGAACAGGTCACTGGAGACTCAACTTAAGACAGTCAATGAAAGGCAGCCTGATATCACCCATTTCCCTGACCAAGCCTACCTAATCCAGAGGAAAATTCATCAAGCCCAATTAAAACTTGCAGAGGAGATATATAAGGTCAAGCAGGCAAAGACAAGGTTGAATGAAATAACAGAGAAATCACTTAGTTTCAGGGAAGGACTACTAGAAGTCGGTAAGAAAGTTCAAAGCCAGCTGACCTAGGTAGAAGCCAATTCGACTTTTCCCCAGCACTTGCCTCAAAAGACAGCAGGAGGCCGAAATATAAAATTGGCTCTCTTGGAATTTCAGAGGAAATCTTCTTTAAGATTGAGCACTAGAATTGTGAAGACTATGGAAAAATGTACAAAGTTCTACAAAACAAATGTGCCTGGATCATAATAAATGCCAGCTTCCTTTAGCAACAAATATCAAAGACTTCCCAGATAAAGATCAACATCTGAAGTTCCTACAAGACAGGTTGCTTCAAGACGAACAATACATTCAAAAGATGGAGATCATAAAGGAAGAAGATGTTAAAACTTGGCTTCCACAAGCCTCCGTCAGCAATCATCTCTTGGAATATCTATACAAGTTGACTCCACCAAAAGTGATAGAAGTGGAGTCACAACTACCTGTAGATGAAGTAACCGTGAGATTGTTGGAGCCAATAGATTATCCAACCATTCCAAAAGAAGCTAATGCATGGGATGATTAAATTTCCAAACCAGTTGGGCCTACTTAAGATTTTTGTCTTTTCTGTATTTCGTCACTTCATGTAATTTATTATAATTTTCTCTTCCAAGTGCAAGACACTAAAGGACAAAATTTTGGAAGTCCTAAGGTCAGCGAAGTTCTAAAGTCATAGAAGTCACAGAGTCATTTGAAAATGTATTATAAATCGAAGTAGTAGGTAGAATAGAAGGACTTTCCACTAACGCAAGCAAGCTGAGTTTATTTGTAAGAAGAACTACTTTTTATACAAATAAAGAAGAACAAATTTTGTTGGGAGAGGAGTGCATAGGATTTTATATAGATTGTGTGGAATGAAAATGTGGAAATACTTCTTTTTAGCTTCCATGCAACTATGAGATCGGTCTGACCTTATGAATTATTTCTTTAATGATGAATGATTTTGTTGTTTATTTGAAATCTTGTGTATATATTGAGTAATGAATGCTTTACTATAGCAGACCTATCTTTGTTAATCTTTCTGTTGTAATTATGTGTATGGAATTAGAACAGCTATCTGAAGAATTCAATATGGAGCATTATAGTACATTACTCTATTTCTTTTAAAATTTTCTCCCTACAGGGATAGGATAGATTAGACTAGAATAGACTAGAACTTAATTAATTTACTTTTATAGAAGTGATTGAGGAACAATATTTAGGTAAGATGTGAGGTAAAAACCTGTGCAGCTCTTCGGAGGTTCGTGTTTATTAGTCACTTGCATTTATCTTAGGGATCTACATTTCATCATTACAACAGTAAAATAACATAAACGATGGACCGAGCCACAACCAGTAAAACACTTGAAGAAATTTAAAATCTACAGTAGCAGGGTTGCCAACCGGATGGGTTCCCCACACCAAACGGTGAGCGTTCTAGTTGGGATCAGTTATTGGGGAGAATCCCTACAGTCGGTACATGGGAATTTTCTAGGCATCATCAGGGTGAATGAAGGCGGAATATCAAGGGAATTTCTAACCACAAGGGCATTTACAGGGCAAAGTATTTTAGTCTTAGCAACATCCATTATTACTCTCTCAGAGGAAGAACAATTTGACGCACACAAGTCAACAAAGTCAAGGAAATTCAGGGTTTGGTCAACGAAAAAATGGTAAAAATAAGACTGATAGACATCGTGCGGGTCTATGCCTTGGTCTTTAAAAGCTTGTAACTTAGTTTTCCACTGATGGACTGGAACAAAGGACAGAATAGTGTCAAAAACATCGCCACCTCTATCTTCGAATAATTCTTCCATTTTTTGAAATTTCAGGGCCTGTGTTTCTATTTCCCCTCCGCTCTCCATTTCAAATAACAATGAACAAGTAAAAATGTGGGCTACCTCGCTGATTGACTGCTGGAAAGGTATCTGTCCAACATGGCTTCGTCCACACAGATACACGTTCTTCTTCCAATGCACAAAAAGAAAAATGACCCACAAACACGTGCTATTTTTCTTTTATAATATTCCCGCATTATTGGATTCGGGATCAAGAGAAGTGGTTTTCTCCTACCAATTTCCTCCTAGCAAAATGATACTTCACCATCCACGTGGGCCATGGTAAAAATTACGTTGGGAGGATCTTCTTCAATTTCATGTGCATGTTGTGGGAACGAAACTCCTCTCACTTGTTGATCTGATCCATCACTCAGCCTAAGCTACTGATCTTAAACCCCTTTAAGATCTGCTTTTACGTTCCGTTGATAGCGATCCTTTCTCCTAGTATGCACCTCCCTACAATGGATTTCTTATTAGTCGTTGATCTTCCCATATCTCCATCGCAAGCCATTGATTTGATCCGCCCTTTAACCCTTTCCTTTATTTTCCTTTGCTCATCAACCTTTCCTTTTAGTGCGCAACATTTCCCTAGCGGATCATGTACGCAAAGTTGATCTTGTTCACTTGTCATGATTACCGTCAATTAAGGACACCCTTTAATCTTTGCGTCGATTATCAATTCGAACTTCTACCTTGCAACTTCCACTAGCGGATCTCTTGCTCACCATGGATTTTTCCACTACAAACATCTTGACTGTCATATTTCTCACCATTTACCACAAGCACCTTTTCATTCTTTTAGTCATTTTTTAGATTTAATCCCATGGTTTCATGGGAAAGAGGAAAGCATGGTTTATTTCTTCCTTCATTCTAATACACACGATCACATTAGCAAGGTTTTCAAAGTGTCATGCACCTTATTGAGACTTAGCTCCTTCTCACTTGTAAACTACAATACTGCTAACACATCCAATTTCGTCATTAGCGTTCGTTGTTAACAATGTTCTTTGCTAAATCCCTCCTCTGGACTTAGGCTTTTTCCCCCAGTAATTCGGTCATGGACACGACCATTTTCTTTCAATCCACGGGATCGTGCAACTGCAACTATTCATGCACAGGAGGAATACCTTTTGTCTACCAATACAGTTTATCCATAAAACAATCAATCCATCACAGTAACCAAAGCAAATACACCATGCACAGGTATGACTTATTTACAACTATGGAAAACCATTTCATTGAACAATTGAAACTACATAATTCAGTTTATTTACCATCCACAATTAACCATTCACCACATAAATAAATTAAGAATTCATATACAATAAAATGGGCATTCAAAAACTTCAATGAATCCTTCAAGCAAACGATCCAAAGGTTTAACCCTTAGCCATTCGAGAAGGAGACTAGGGCACACATGCACACTACACGGAACTTTCAAAACTCATAGGGCTTGGAGAACATAAACAAATGTCATTAAACATTCCTAGTGGGCTTATCCTTGATCCTCATACACCATTCAAGCATACACAAACATAGATTGGGTACAAGCATCCATTAAACGATCTTTGGTTCAATGCCCAAGAACACGTAGTTGAACAAACTCAAGTCCAAGGCTAACAGACTGTGTAAGTTCACTCTTCCAGCCAACCATAAGCACTTTCCTAACCTATAATCTTTCATCTTTAGACGCCACCCTTGAGCCACGTTATGATTCCACCAGGGCGAAGGGATAGCTAAAGATTGCCTTGTCAACCAAAAACCCAAATCTACTCCCAACAAACACTAACCTCAAATCACTCTGTCCTAGTTCAACTTGGGTTTAAACAAAATCACCCACAAACACACAGAGAGTTGCATCTTACCATGCCTCTTGCATTATAGATTAGTGCTTGCCTACTTATCACATTGTCTACATGGGTTTCCACGCCTGCTACATGCTTGCACCAGATAATTCTTTGCACCTCTCTTCCAGCGCAAGGGTGAATAAACGATTCTTGTTCCTGGGAGAGTGAACAAGTGAACAAACGAGTGAGTGAATGAATGAAAGAATCCATTTCCATGGGAAGGGTGAATTCCGAGAGATATGAGCTAATATTGCTTTTGCCACAAAGTGTAGTCAGTCCCACGATTCATTAACTAACTGAGGCGATTTTCCATCAACCTCACCCTCTTGCATTCAATTATTCACTTCATGATCAACAAGGTAAGTAATCAGCTCATCAAGACACCTAGCAAAATTCGAGTAACTTCTACAATTGACACATGGCATATGGCTACGGGCTCCCTTAGACTCGTTGTCCTCCTTCCCCTCTTATGGAATCATAGTCCCTTTGGTGCACCTTACACAGCCCTTCTTGGATTGTTTCATTATCCATATTCACATGCTTTTAAATACATTTTCAAGTTAGCATACAAGCCGAACAAACAGTCCAATAACACATTTGCATCATGCATGTCTAACCATTCACTAGTTGGGCTTTGGCTTTGATATCTACACAAGAAATACATTCTAGTGCATTTACATTATTTTGATAATTCAATCACTTACATCGCACAGATCGAATTGGGGGTATTACATTCATCCAATGAAAATATGCACACCAAGGAAATGGATTTGAAAGTGGATGTTGTCAATTCCTTGAAAAACCTCACAATTCATGTTCCTGCCTTATAATTGGTTAAGATTCCTACACAAATGGAGAACGTGAAAAAGTTATTCAAGTTAGAGGAACTCATACAGGAGCCCATAGCATATTCCATTAAAGATCCTCCTAAATATTATATTTATCCAATGAAAATATGCACACCAAGGAATAGGATTTGAAAGTGGATGTTGTCAATGCTTTTACAAAACTCACAATTCATGTTCCTGCCTTATAATTGGTTAAGATTCCTACACAAATAGAGAATGTGAAAAAGTTATTCAAGATAGAGGAACTCATATAAGAGCCCATACCATATTCAATTGAAGACGTCCTAAATAGTACAAGCTATGAAACATGTTAGGAGAAATGGGAGTCATCAACTTTCTACATTACATTAATGATCAATGATCTTCTTCTGGACAATTATATGCTTGACTCAAGTGCATTACCAAAGCTATGCCTTTGAAAATCATAGAGCAATCAGGATTGACGACCAAAAGAACTTTCAACAATGTGTGCAGCATAGATTCCAAAAGGTGCCCAAAATCATTGTACTATCAAGGACCTAATAGTTAACCTAGTTGCATATCCAAGTATCATGTATTAATAGATGTTGTTCATGTTGTTGTTCATGTGTGGGGCATTCGTTTGTCTAGAAAATGAGCTGCATGTTTTGGAGGTTGTCTTTAAACGAAATTATCTTATGCTACAATCCAAATTTCTGATGGAACCTTTGTAACGATTCATTGGGAAGCAACCATGAGGTACCATGTAGAAGCTACTAATGAACCAATGAATAAAGCGTTGTACATTGATGAATAGTTTGGAAAACTTGATGTATACACAATTTTTTGGAACCACAAAAATTGAAGAACAATCATGAGAAATTTGATGGGGTTTCGACCATTCAATTTGATCCTGTTATGTCTAAAACATGAGCTCAAGCTGGAATTGTTTTTAATTCTCCTATGAGAACTATCTATACATTTTGCTATAAACTCGACATTGCTAGAATTAATATCTTTGTTGAATATGAATCCTTGAGTCTAGGATTAGAACTATCCGTTGTTAACACCAAAAATTGTCCACATAGCTCTCTATGGTCCACACCATAATTATACATAATAATCCCACCAGTATTCCCTCCATTTTGACCTTCACAACTAAATTCCACCCAAATTGGTCCAAAACATCATTATTCATTCCTTCATAAATACATGGAATATGGGCATTTATTGCAACATAGCCCCATTCTCTGAAAAAAAGACCAAAAAACCCATGAACTAATACCACGAGTACAAAAATCGTGTATAATTCTATAAATACACTATGAAGGTCTCCCCACAAACATTCCAAAATTTTACACTTTTTGTCCATCATATTTTCGGTTACACCTTTTACAATGCTCACCTTTCTGCCACACCTTTCCACATTGTATGTTGAGTTTACTCCATACACTCCTTGATCCATACTACCCTTGACAACCATTGGTAGAGAAAATCAAAGAACCAGATCGTGGAAGCCATTGGACCACATCCTCAAATCGCTGCACTGGCCCACTCTTTAAAGGTATGTTGCATTTGTTCTTTAAAAAATTAGAAAATCTAAAAAATATTAGGTGTTGTTTACTTCTATGTCAAGGTTGAGTTTTTCCTTTGCACCACGAACTCTACCCTTAGATCTCCTTGATCTATGGCTGGTGCTTTTGAACGTAGCTAGAGAGAAATCCCCACTACAATTTTGGGTCACTCTAGAAGGCACAACATGTACGACTTGCAATTTTTCCGGTTGTTTAAGGTGTTTGAGACCCATTCCAAACCCCCTGTATGTGTTCTACCCGTTTACCGACTCTATCTTTCTAGATCTGATTGCCTAAATCCCCTTGGAGTGTTTTCCAGTCCCCCTTTGCTTGTATGTGATCCTATCCTGGTTGAGCTTGGTAGTTCAGACCCACCTTGTGTTTCCTACACCCTATAGAATTCCTAGTGTGATTATTTACTTACCCCTGTTCTTTTATTTTGAAGAATTGGATTTTATGTGTTGAAAAGATTTTACTTTCGGTACTATTATTATTTTTCAGCATATGTATCTATAGTAGAGAGCGTTGAGTTTTAGAGATCACACTCCACTTGTGCACGCACCTCACACCTTAATCTAAATGTTTAGTTCATGATCCCAAGCTAAGCCTAAAATTAACCTTAACTCAACCAACACTATAACCTCACTTGAGGACCAAAACAATATTGTAGTCAGTTTAGGACACCGGAGATAGGAATCCAAATAACCCCCGTTTGTCACTTACATCTAATACATAGTTGTTGTCTTCTAGGGGAACCAAAATACTCTAATATTTGTTGACACGGTCACAACTAGTTTATCGGGGGGTCTCTCACTCTCCAAGGGCAATCCATAACGAAGAGGTTCTGAAAGTATGTGTGGATTACCGCACTCCACTCTGTACAGAAGGCTACCTTTTCATAGTACTCCGCTTGCATGACTAGGAACATATCCGTGTGGAGGACCAAAAGGCTAAAGAGCCAGGAAACCATCTCAAACGTGTCATGAACGAGGTAGCCTAGTTGCCTACCACTTAGGTCACTTTTACCTGAGGTCCCTCTCGGTAATGGGATTCTCATAGTCTTTGGTTCATCCATTTCGTATTGTTTGACTATGGATTTTATCACCCAACAGAGGATACAATTTGTGAGGGGCTTCAATATTGTAGCTAGGAGCTTGCTTACACTTATACCTCATAGGTTAGTGCGTCATTTTACAGCATGCGAGTCTACAACAAAGCGGCCAGAAATCCAATAAGCATCACTACCTGTGTGCAACCATTTATCAGCTCTCCTTCTACACACTTGGTTTCATCTAAATTTTTGAGCTTGCGTTTGTGTTCGAAGCCAACAACCCATCTTTTTATTACTTTAAGCCAATAAAAGATGATCCTAGCTTCCTACCTTAATAATTTCTTGAGAAAGAATATTAAGGAGTGCCTTCAAAATCTTTGATTCTGAAGGTACTCCTAATTGTAGGAAATTTTACACTTGAAGAAAAATCATTGTTGTGTTGTCAATTCTATTTCGTTTAAGTATAATGACTGATTGGTTTTTGCAACTGCTAAACTACGCTTCTAGGCTGAGTTTATTTGTAAGAAGAACTACTTTTTATACAAATAAAGAAGAACAAATTTTGCTGGGAGAGGAGTGCACAGGATTTTATATAGATTATGTGGAATCAAAATGTGGAATTACTTCTTTTTAGCTTCCATGCAACTATGAGATCGTTCTGACCTTATGAATTATTTCTTTAATGATGAATGATTTTGCTGTTTATTTGAAATTTTGTGTATGTATTGAATAATGAATGCTTTACTATAGCAGACCTATCTTTGTTAATCTTTCTGTTGTAATTATGTGTATGGAATTAGAACAGTTATCTGAAGAATTCAATATGGATCATTACAGTACATTACTCTATTTCTTTTAAATTTTCTCCCGACGGGGATAGGATAGATTAGGCTAGAATAGACTAGAACTTAATTAATTTACTTTTATAGAAGTGATTAAGGAACAATATTTAGGTAAGATGAGAGGTAAAAACCTGCGCAGCTCTTCCGAGGTTCTTCTTTATCAGTTACTTGCATTTATCTTAGGCATCTACATTTCATTGTTACAACAGTAAAATCACATAAACGATGGAATGAGCCACAACCAGTAAAACACTTGAAGAAATTTAAAATCTACAGTAGCAGGCTTGCCAATCGGATGGGTTCCCCACACCAAACGGTGAGCGTTCTAGTTGGGATCAGTTATTGGGGAGAATCCCTACAGTCGGTACATGGGATTTTTCTAGGCATCATCAAAGTGAATGAAGGCAAAATCTCAAGGGAATTTCTAACCACAAGGGCATTTACAGGGAAAAGTATTTTAGTCTTAGCAACATCCATTATTACTCTCTCAGAGGAAGAACAATTTGACGCACACAAGTCAACAAAGTCAGGGATATTCAGGGTTTGGTCAAGGAAAAAAAGGTAAAAATAAGACTGATAGACATCATGCGGGTCTATGCCTTGGTCTTTAAAATCTTGTAACTTAGTTTTCAACTGATGGACTGGAACAAAGGACAGAATAGTGTCAAAAACATCGCCATCTCTATCTTCGAATAATTCTTCCATTTTTTGAAATTTCAGGGCCTGTGTTTCTATTTCCCCTCCACTCTCCATTTCAAATAACAATGAACAAGTAAAAATGTGGCCTACCTCCCTGATTGACTGCTGGAAAGGTATCTGTCCAACTTGGCTTCGTCCACAGAGATACATGTTCTTCTTCCGATGCACAAAAAGACAAATGACCCACAAACACGTGTTATTTTTCTTTTATAATATTCCCACAATAGTGGATTTGGGATCGGGAGAAGTGGTTTTCTCTTACCAATTTCTTCCCAACAAAATGATACTTCACCATCCACGTGGACCATGGTAAAAATTACGTTGGGAGGATCTTCTTCAATTTCATGTGCATGTTGTGGGAACAAAACTCCTCTCACTTGTTGATCTGATCCATCACTAGGCCATAGCCGCTGATCATCCCCCTTTCTACGTATCATTGATGATGGGTGATCTTCTTCTACATAATTGTATGTTAGACTCGGGATCTAGTTCCAGCATCATGACCAAAAAAGTCATGCAACAGCTTGACCTAAGGACCACGAGAACTTACCAGAATGTGTGTGCCATGGACTCTAGACCAATCAAGGTCGAAGGGATGATTGAGAACTAGCTAGTTAGAATGGCCAAGTATCCAGATATCTAGATCACAATGGACATCTTGGTTATTAATGTTCCAGACAAATGGGGTATGTTGCTTTCTAGGAAATGGGGTGCCACTTTGGGAGGATCAATCCAGATGGATTGGACCTATGCTATCGTTCCAGCGTCAAAATTTTCACTTATTAAGTTGTATTCTGAAAAGGAAAAAAGACACCATGTTGAAAACCCTCAAAGACCATTAAATGAGTATGCTTACCACACTAATGAAAATGGATCCTATCAAATCAACTCCACCTTCTTGGAACCCATCCAAGAAGAAATAAAGACCGAGAAGCTTATTGAGTTGTGGAGAATGAATTTTGATGGTGCTTACTCTAAAACAGGCAAGGGGGCTAGTGTTGTCATTGTCTCACCAGAGGGTAAGGTTTTCAACTTTGCTTCCAGATTGGAGTTCGAAGCAACTAACAATGTGGCGGAGTATGAGGCACTTCTACTAGGCATTGAGATTGCCAAGGACATGGGGATTAAGTTGCTTGATATTAAAGGGGACTCTGATTTAATCGTCCAACAAGTCAAAGGTCAGTTTGCATGTAAGTGTCAAAGACTTAAAAAATATAGAAATGCAATATGGGATACAATGGAATTCTTTAATGCCCTTAACATAGAAGCAGTCCCTAGAGATCAGAATAGTGCCTCCGATAGACTTGCGGTTTCAGCGTCAACTCTTCAGCCATCGGATGAGATGTTAGAGGAGAATTGTCCTTTACAGATTAACTTCAAACCTTCTGTTCTTGACAATATTGAACATTGGTAGGTCTTCAAAGACGATGACGATGAATTCCTTAATTTTAAAGTAAATGATCAGGAAGAAAACAAAGAATATTATGGAGAAGGTGACCAGTTTAACAATCCTGTCCCATGTGGTCTAGTTGCCTTAGAAAACATCTATGACAGACAGGACAGAAGAAAAAGCAATGTTGAGCAGATGAAACCAGGAGATTACATTGAAGTCAACATTGGAACAAAAACAGAACCTAAAATAATAAAAATTGGAAAAGGTACTTCTAAAAAAGAAAGGAATAGCCTTATAAATTTGGTCAAGGAGTATAGGGATGTATTTGCCTTCACTTACGACGAGCTCAAAGCTTATCGGGAAGATGTATTTCAACATACTATTCCCCTGAAGCTGGAATGTCAAAAAGGAAAGCCTTTCAGACAAAAACTTTGGCAAATAAATCCCAAGTTAGCACCGATCATTAAAAAGGAGTTAGAAAAAATGCTAGCGGCAGGAATAATAGCTCCTACGAGGCATTCAACGTGGTGCTCTAATTTATTCGTAGTTAGAAAGAAGAACGGGAGCATAAGAATATGTATAGATTTCAGGAATCTAAACATAGCATGTCAAAAGGACAATTACCCCCTACCCAACATGGAGACCCTCCTCCAACGGGTCACTAGATCGAGCATGATGTCGATGCTGGATGGCTTTTCAGGCTATAACCAAGTAGTCATTCAAGAGGAGGATAGGCATAAGACCACCTTCACAACTCCTTGGGGCACCTTTGAATATCTGAGAATGCCCTTTGGCCTTTTAAACACAGTAGCTACTTTCCAAAGGGCCATGGATTATGCTTTCAAGGAGTTGATTGGCAAAATCATTGAGATCTACCAAGATGATCTCACTGTTTTTTCGAAGGAAAGATCGAGCCATGTTGGTCATCTCAGGCAGATTTTCGAGCGGTGTAGGAAGTATGGCATTTCTTTGAATCCGGCTAAGTCGGTGTTGGGCATAGAAAAGGGAAAACTCTTAGGACATATCATCAATAAAGACGGTGTCAAAATTGATCCTGAAAGAGTAGGGGCCATAAAAAAGATTCCTCTCCCTAAGAATGTTAAAGCCCTTCAGTCCTTCAATGGTCATATCAATTTCATCAGAAGATTCATTCCAAACTTGGCCGAATTAATGAAACCTATGCAGGCCCTACTCAAGAAAAATGCCAAGTTTGTGTGGACCACTGAAGGAAGAAAAGCCTTTGAGTCGATAAAGAATGCCATTACCAGGTCTCCTGTCTTAGTCAGCCCTGATTACGCAAAGGATTTTATGATCTTTTCATTCGCTTCCGAAGACACTATTGCAGGTGTGTTGCGCCAAAAGAACATTGAAGGGTTTGAGCAACCTATAGCATTCATGAGTAGAGCCTTGCAGAATTCCGAGCTAAAGTATACCATCATGGAGAAGCAAGCTTATGCCTTAGTCAAATCTTTAAAACACTTCAGGACTTATATCGGGTATTCCAAGGTTATCAGATATGTTCCCCACACCGCGGTTAAGGATATCCTTTCTCAAAAGGATTGTTTAGGAATAAGGGGAACATGGGTGTCCAAGATCCAAGAGTATGACCTAGAAATAAATCCCACTAAGTTGATCAAGGGACAAGGCCTGGCAAGAATGCTTACTCAAAAGAACGAAGAAACCATTGAGATGATTGCAGAAAATGACATCCCTCAGCCTACCATTATTCCTGCCCTTCAAAACCTTGACAACCATTGGTATTCAAACATCATTTTCTTTCTTCTCCATCTCACTTGCCCTGATCACCTCAAAGGACACAGGCGTAGGGCTTTGAGACTTAAGACCGCTAGGTATTGCCTTACCCAAGAGGGTCTGGGTTGGAGGAACCCAGATGGTATTATACTTAGGTGCATCAACGAGCAGGATTCTAAGAAGATTTTAGCAAAGTTTCACTCAGGATTTTGTGGAGGCCACTATGCAGCAAATACAACTGCCCACAAAATCTTAAGAGCTGGTTGGTGCATCAACGAGCAGGATTCTAAGAAGATTTTAGCAGAGTTTCTCTCATGATTTTGTGGAGGCCACTATGCAGCAAATACAACTGCCCACAAAATCTTGAGAGATGGTTACTATTGGCCAACCATTTTTGCAGATGCTCACAAGCATATCAAGTGTTGCCAAGACTGCCAGCTGTTCACTGGGAAGCAGAAGTTGACAGCTCTTCCCCTTACTCCGGTTGTTGTCCTTGCCCCTTTTCAGCAATGGGGGCTCGACTTTATTGGAAAATTCAAGGATAATTCCAGCAATGGATTTTGTTGGATTCTCACAACAACCGATTACTTCACCAAGTGGGTAGAGGCTATACCCACTAAGACTGCCACTGAGAAGGTTGTTATAGACTTCATCGAGGAAAGAATCATCACCAGATTCGGGACTCCCTTAAAAATAACAACCGATAATGCCAAAGCCTTCAGTTCCGAAAAAATGAATGACTTATGTTTTAAGTATGGCATTATCCTATCCCACTCATCCGATTATTACCCACAGGGCAATGAACATGCTGAGTCCACCAATAAAAATTTAATGTCAATCCTCAAGAAGACTGTGGGGGATAATAAGAGATCATGGGATAGTAAAATTAAGTATGCTGTGTGGGCGGATAGAATCACTAAGAAGAACTCAACTGGTAAATCACCTTTTGAGCTGGTGTATGGACTCACAACCACCCTTCCGGTCAGTATGCAGATTGCGATCTTCAGGATGCTAAGTGAGTATGGCACAGAACAGGAAGAAATGGAGCAGAGAATAAACCAAATTGTAGAATTGGATGAATCCCGAAGAGCTGCCCTTGATAAGTCACTAAGACATCAAGAAAGTATGAAGGGCACTTTTGATAAGTCAGCCAGGCCAAGAGCTTTCCAAATCGGAGATACTATTCTCTTATGGGATAAGAGAAGGGAGAAGCCTAGAAAGCACAAGAAATTTGACAGCCTTTGAAAAGGCCCATTTATCATCCGCGACACGGCTGGCACAAATTCTTTTTTCCTTAACACTATGGACGGAGAAATTTTAAACCTGCCCATGGATGGCCAACACTTGAAGCCTTTCTATCGAAACAACCTCCAAGATGACCAACGGGTCATCACAGGACTTTTCTAAACCTATCCTTGTTGTATTTCTATGTACTTTACTTTTGTATCATATGTTATGAATCATAACTTCCAAGAATGCTACATTAAACCTCTTTCTTTTGTATACTAGCATTTGTATCATATCTCATTCCATATATACCGAAAAAGAAGAAGTTTATTTCCATGTACTTTATTTCGAAAAAAGAAAAGAAAATATTTTTGGGTATTTCAACATCGCATATTTTTATCATATACATGGAACTGAGACACTTCTGTTTACATGCAGGTACCAGAGATTCCTGGATTCTCATGCACTCTTTTTTATCAATAGATCAACCAAGTACCTGTCCCACAGTTGGAGCCAGACGTTACCAACCTTTTTGTACCATAGTTGGCTTACCTGAGGAGCCACCAATTGACAGACTTGTTCAAAGTCTGATTCCACTGTATCAGTTGATCTGTCTGCTTATCTAGCCAATATTGGCTAATCAGTTTTTTATTTGAATAATTTTGACCATGGCCCCGTGGGGTTTGTAATAAAATGTGCTAGTAGGATATTTTTGAGTGGTTCGGTCTGCTGAGATGTAGAATCTCAAATAGGGTATTCCGGGGAGTTTTTTGCCCCAGACAATTATGCTTTGCCTTCAGCCGAGTATAATTGACGAGGTTTTCTCCCGCTTCCTCCAAAGCTGAAATGCCCGATGTTGAATTCTGGCCTTGCGGGGTTATTAGAGCCCAATTGAGTGCTATAAGCCTAGTAGACATTATTTAGATAGATCATGGTCATGTCCTAAGTCATCTAGACACACAAAAAATTCGAAAAAATCTTTTTCGAACAGTGAAAAATTATTTTTTAATTTTTAATTACTTTTCCTAAGTTTTTTGGGTTAATTTTTAAATAGATTAAATGGAAAAAACCCGTTCATGATCCGGACTCATAATTCAGTGATTGAAGGATCTAACATTTAGCCAAAAATCATTCTTGATCAGCCAGCCAGTCAGAAGCAACTTTCAGATCAGCAATCGGACACATAATGCCTTTTTACTCAAAAAAATCAGTTTTGAGTAAAAAATGATTTTTATTAAAAAAATGATTATTTTGGAGAAAACTAAAACTCTCCAAATTAATCCAAATTTAGGAAAATAAAAGACTAAATAACATCTCATGGAACACTTATGATGATTGGAGTTATCATAACTCAGCTTCAGTCATCATTAAAAGAGCAATTAATTTATTATCAGTTATCAGACATGTTATCTCCAACTAAAGATGAGATGGAGAGCTCTCATTGGTCCGGTGATTTGATCGAGGTGAAGACTGAAGCTTACACCATCAGTGGGCTTCCCAAACCTAGCTCAGGGCTCCTGCCAAACCTAAAGGCTGAGCTTACCTACATCCAGACTCACACATGTGGCCTCATCCTTGGCTTGTTTTCAGTGCACAGGTTTGGAGTGGGGGCGCCTTGCCTGAATGGAGGCATCCCTTCACTCCCGGTTCTCCGGTTTAGGTCTGGGCTCTTTGTTAGGTACTTAAGTTGGTTAGGGTTGGTTTTTTGGTTTTAGGGTTTTAGCACTCTCTCATTTGTTAAAAAGAGGCTCTTGCAACGCTATTATGATGGACTTTTGTAGCAGAGTTACTCTGAGAAATTGTATCAAGCATTTGCTTTAATTTGTTAATAAAGATCAGACTTTGGAGGTCCATGAGCTCTTGGATGTGGTAGTTTTTTGCAATTGGTTGAGGAGATATTGTCTCTAACCCCTATTTTCTTTAATGCTTATGTGAGATTAAATTGTTTATTTGTTAGCTCAAGAGGGCCATTGTTGGCACAGTAGAACAATCATTTGTAGTTCAACTTGATTGTTTATGCGAAGTAGATTAGTATTTTGATGGACATGAGTAATCAGTATATACGTAATGTTGATCATGATTCAATTTTCTTAGCATACTAGCATGTATTTTGATCTCACGTTTTGTGTTGAGTTGTAGTGTGTTTTCAGGCTTCACAGGTTGAAGAAGGGTGTGAGCTCAGCTGCTTCTATCCCAGGCTTCAAGCAACCTTTTTAATCTAACACTTTCATTGCAAGACCTACAAAGATCTTCTTCTTCAAAATACAAAATGAAAGCTAGGAGTCTAGCTCTCTCTCTTGGGTTCCATCCATAATTTCAAATACTTTCTTGGTTACTTCACTTCCCTCTTCTAGTTCTCTCTTTGCTCCTTGATCCCCTTGTTTTTCTTGCTTGCTAGCATTTTCCTCCTTGCTTGGTTTTTCCCTTTCTTATATTTCCTTCATCGTTGCCCCATTTTATTCTTTTTACCACTCCTTTTCTTCTTTTTGGGCAGCCCTAATGTGCCCTAGTTTATGCCCATTTTTTGCCTCTTTTTGCCCTGGTTTTTGTACCTTCTTCCATCTTGTTTTTGGCCTTTTCTTCCCCTTTTGTTCGCTGTCTTGTTTATTGATTTTTATGACAGCCATCTTCCTTCTTCATCACTGCCCCGTTTTCATCATTTTTTATACTCCTTTGGCCTCATAGTTGGCTGCCCTATTCTTCCATTTTCTTGTCTTTGACCTTCTCTTTGTTTTCCTTCCTTCTTCCTATCCTTTTTCTTCTTATTTTCAGCCTTCTTTGCCTTACACTTTTGCTCTCATTCAAACTTCTTATTTTCCCTTTTTGCAAAGTTTGAGAAAAGTTTCAAGTAAAAGTAAATCACTCTCCTTTTTTTACGCAAATTTTAATGATAGTAGAGTTGTATGCTTTTATTCGAAAAGCCCTTTCAGGGATTAAATTCCTAAAGGCAAATTGTAATAATTTCAACAAAGTATTTTTGTTTGAGTGGGGTTTTTAAGTCCCCACTCTCATCCTCCCCCATTTGGGGAGGCTTGTGTTGTGTTTACTTATGAATGCTTAGGTTAGATTTGCTTGTCTTCATCATTATTTGCATCTTATGCTTAGAATATTAATTGTTAATCTATCACTTCTAATTCATTAATTAATTTGATTACTCCTTTAAATTGTTTATCTTTCTAAGTAAATCGACTGTTTAAATCTCTTGAATCACACCATAAGGTGGATCAAGAGTGCTCTCTGTCGGAGAATTTAATAAGTCATCTTTGCTTTTTTTATTCACATTGTTTAATCAATTAACTCTTAAGTAAGACTCTTGAACTTGCAAAAACACAAGTCAAGAGCACTCTCTATCGGAGAGCATCCTAGGTTTTCATAATCCCTGCATTAGTCTCATCTAGATTAGCTAAGTCTCTTGAACCACTGTCATAAGGCAAGGTCAAGAGCGCTCTTTGTTGGAGAGTCTTAATTAATCAACTTAATAAAATTCGCAACTCACACCCCTTTAATTAATTAACCCCCCTCCCTCCTTGCCGGAGTATGCTCTGACTGATCCTAGATCGAAGTACCCAGAAACGGCACTGGATCTTTAAACCCCGCAAAAGTAACCTACTAATAACACTTAAACACCCCGTAACCAATGCACCAGCGTTGTAGGGATTCTTCCAAAGTACTTCCTAGTAGAGGCGCCGGAACCTCCCGCTGTCATAGATTCTCAGCTAGCTGGTCACTTGACAATATCAACCTGAGATACTGGGCGGGCCCGACATGTCTTAAACGGAGGAAACTTAGAAGAGTCTCCCGGCTTTGACAAACCTTCGTTGACACCCTAATCAAGAGCATTGTTTAAAATTCTTAAAATGTACCAAGAGCACTTGCAAAACCTAATATTCACTAGCTTAATTCCTAGACTTTATTTCACGCATTTATTTGACTCCATAAGGCACTGGTCCTTCGTTATAATTGAGTAATCTTCTATCTTGATCAACTGTCTAATGGTTTATTTTTGTTGATTATATCTGAATGCTTAAGTAAAGTCTGGAATCTTTTGCTTATCTGTATGATCTCTTACTAGCAATGTGGATTGCTTTGATTTACGTGTCACAATCATAAACTTAATCATTTCTAATCACAAGTAACTCCTAAACAACACCCATCCGCATCTAAAACATCTTAAAACTTAACTTAAACATTGAGCCATAGAAAACTCTTTGTTAGGGACTACCCCCCTTGGCTTCATTAGGAGTTAGCCTAAACGAAGGAGCTAGGAGTAGGTGACAGAACCTAGCTCTGTGCTTGCCCCCAAGGTCACACCTCTCCCACTTTCTCAAGTGAGGAGACAGCTTTCGGAAGATTTCTGCTGCTGGTGTGCAATCGGTGGACAACACTCCTCATTCTGGATCTTTACATTCTTCAACCGATTCCTTAGAGTCATCTTCCTGTTGATGTTCTTCCCTTCAAACAGTTTGGTTAGGGCATCAAACATAGCTTTAGGTGTCTTGAGGGAGGACACCTATGGTATGAGGTGATCCTTGATTGAATCAGTAATGATCCTCTTTGCCATAACCAACTTCTTCTTATGTAAGGCCTTAGCTTTATCTCCCTCTGGAACTAGAACCGCCTCACTGATATAGGAGTCCAACTCATTTTCTTCCAGGACCAGGGAGATCCTTTACTTCCAGGCTCGGAAGTTATTAGCTCCTTCAAGCTTTTCATCAAGCTTGGTATGATGAGACATCTTAACTGAGAACCTCAAATGGAAATACAAAAGATTTAGATCTTACCAGGTCAAGATGTCGGATCTGAATTTGGAGCTGAAATTCTGCAGGGCTGGTTCAGGAGCGGATTAGGGTTTTTCTTTTCCAGAGTTCTGTCCAACCAAATGCTTTGATCTTGATCTCTAAACTTCAATTTTGGGGAGGAGATCAATCCAAGCCTGGGCTCACTAAAAAATTCCACTTCTGTAGAAAGCCCTAATTTCCGGCAGCAGTGTCGGGTCCAAAACTGAAAAACCTCAGAATTGGATTCTGCTTCGACAGAAAGAAATGCCCTAGGGAAGAGAGTTATTCCAACATTCTTTTGCTGAAAATCTGTGGAGAGAGATCCACAAAGTAGGAAGCCTAGTTCCCGCAGCTGCATAGTGTCTTCTTCTCAGGTTAGCTTAGATACCATGTTAGATTTTTAACATTAAGCTAGCATTATGTTAGGATCTTTAACTGAGAGAATAACAAGCACAACAATCAAACACAAGAGACAATGAACACAGTGTTTTTCCTCGGGGAAACCATAAATGGAGAAAACCTCGCAACTTCCTCAGAGATAGAATCAACACCAAAAGTTAAACACAAAACAGTAAGATGATCTCCCGACAGCAGTAACCTTATTTTTTCCTAGCCCCAGTGTCTTCTTCTTCCTCAGCTATGCGCTACAACTCAGTGTGAGTGAGTATGTGATAAATAGAGAGGTTAGCTCTCTATTTATACTAATTCCTGACTAGACTAAACCCTACTACAGCCGACTTCACTAGGTGAGTCTAACAACCCTAGTGCTCCAGAACTGCGGGGACTTTAACCCTTTAACAATAAGAGGGTTACCCACATTGACTTGACATGACTTGTTTACATTATAGAAACTGTCGATAGGAACATCGAGGCATGACATGAATCAATTACATTACAGACACATCCCGGAATAAACATTGGGGTACAATACATAAGAAATACAAGTGAATACATTCCGAAGTTACAATTACATCAACACAATGCATCAACTTCCTCAACCTTATCTCTAAGCCCGTCGATGTCTCTCCCCTGCCATCCAACTCTAAGCATCCTACACACCAAAAAAGTCTCAGTCAAACCTTGTTCAACAAAAATTTTCATTCTGGTCTACGTCGTACTTGTCAGGCCTTTTTGTGCAACTAAGGTCGCGCAAAACCCTTCGACAAATGCGACCAGAGTCGCACCTGTCTCTCGAACAAGTGCAACCCAGGTCACACCAGTTTCCCCGATAGGTACGACGAGGTTGCGCATGTCTCCTAGAAAAGGAGTGACCAGGGTCACGCCTTTTCCCTCGAAAAGTGCGACCTAGCCCCGAAACCCTTTCAGTCTCAACCATGGCCCCCAAAGTGACAAAATGACAAAATAAATCAATGAAAATGGCGGGCTAGGTGCGACCTCTTACCTGCAACTAACAGAAAGCAAAACCGTCGGTCCAATCAAAATAAATCAACACCTTTGCTACGAGGCCCTCCACTCAAACTCAACACTGAACAATGACAATGACATGTGTCATGTGGTCCCCCCTTGTTCATAGGCCTCTATTTGGTCAACTCATTTACTGCACCATAGAGCCATTCGTTGTCTGTTTTTCACGTCATTCGCACCAACGAGTTCCATTTTTCACACTCTGTATACCTATGGGAATCACGTCTCATGCTCTCCATACTTTTTTTGGACCATTTCTCGGCCTTACCTCGATTTGTGTGCCACCAAGAAAGTCGAATCGCCTCTTTATTGGCATATCCACGACCCCTCTGCTCCATTCATACTGCAAACTTTGTGTTATTTTACCACGCCATTCAGCATCCCGCAAGAAGGCCCCACTAGTCTTCCACTATTCTTTTTTCTCCCCATCAGCGATGACCCCAACATCACCTCTTTCAACATATCGAACATGACCTCCTTCCTTGAGTAATCATTACAAAGTTTTTGTTAAACTCTTTTCTTACTCCTTAACGAATTAAAAGATTATCGAGCAAGTTTACTTCCTTTCACGCTCATTAAATTATTTGAAAGGGCGTCTATGTAGTATTGTTTATCCCTTTTTTGTACTATGTAGCCTAATTAAAAAAAAAGACCACCCTAACACCTTCCATCTAGTGACGGTTCCCTTAGTATCCTTTTATGTTTTTTTGGACATTCGGACCATACTTTACGAAAAAGCTCACTTATGGGTTGTATTTAAGCTCTTTTCCAGCCCTCTCATAAAGAAAAGAGTGTCGACCAAACTTGGTTTCGTTCATGCTCGTAAAATTATTGGAATGACCGTTCAATCAATATAGGTTTATCCTTTTTCGACTTAGTTGTACTACCCACGAAAAAAAAATCTCTTTGCCTATTTTGGCAGGAAGAGTTCTCTTTTGTACACTTTTATCCTTTTTCAGGCTTAGCACACAACTATATGAAAAATAGACCCCATTGGAGTCTTCTTCATGTTTTCAGACTCTCTAAACATGAAAACACCATCGAGCATTTACCGTCTTGGGCTCGACAAAAATCCACAAGACAGTATCATACTGAGCATACTTCTATCCCTTCTTCGATCTCCTTAAACTATGAAGAAGGCCCAAACAATGCCTTTCAGTGCCCACACATATTGTATATAGCCTCACATTATGGCAGCATTCCATCAATTAGGTTGCCTTCTTTTAGAGTACTCTACGATAAGTCTCCCTTGGATCCCCTGGATATCACTTGTCCAGTTCCTTCCCCAAGTATCTCTAATTGCAGTCGTCCCCCCGGTTCCTTGGCTATTATTCCATCCTCATGATTTAGTGTTATCTGCTGCCAAGTCAACCCTTCCTTTATATTCTAAACAAAGGATGTTTGAGTCCCCCATACTCCCTTGCCCCTATTCCCCATTCAGCATCTCAATCCCATTATGATTCAATATCTTTGGTTGTTCCCCTCGTGCTTCTATCAAGGAAACCTCATTGCCTTGGTAGTAGCAAGTCTCACCCTAACAACGTCAACACATTTATTCCAGAGGATAGACCTAGAGGTCCCTGTATCTTGGTTTCATCCACCTCATAGATGAGTTCCTTTGAACACTTGAAAGGAGTCCTTGGTGCATTTTTGGTTGGTTTTGTCTCACGTGCTCGACTTTAGCTACATTATCGCACCATTAAGATTCATACAAGGTATTGGTCCCTTCATTATTTGGTCGAAGACCACGGTTGTCACTCGACTCTACTACATTGGTGAGTCTATTTGGAACCAATACAATTTCATGCCCTTTGTGATATTCGGGCTACATTGGCGACAGTGTTCGAAAGCCCCTTAGTAACGTGCTCTTGTATATCTATAGCATCATATTTCGTTTCTTCTACCTCAGATATTCTAACTCGTAGTCCTTGAGTCCATGCAGTTGTGTACACCCTCAGATTCAGCAAAGCATCAATTATTGTGATATAGAATTCTAAGAGAATTCCATTGTTTCTAAGTACCAGTCTTTCAGATTAGTATTTGTATTCAGCCTCCTATTGGGGCCACCATTATGTACTATCAAGTATATGTATTGACCAACTCCCATTGTTTGAGCCTTGATCCCCATTTTTATATTGAGACAATGATACAAACATGGGTATACTGGCCTTGTCCATATATATCTGAGATTATATGTACCTCATCCAATTTTGAGAAGTAATACAAATCAAAAGCCACTATAGTCCCAATGAGGAGCTTCCGACTCTCCACAGTCATCTCCGATTTCTCCACCGTTGTCACCATTTCTCCCTTAATCCTATGATGTTTGTTGGCCATACGATGAGCTCCTGCCCTCACACATCAAGGGGCAATCTGTTAACACCAAAAATTTTCCACATAGCTCTATGGTCCACATCATAATCCCACCATTATTCCCTCCATTTTGACCTTCACAACTGAGTTCCACCCAAATTGGTTGAAAACATCATTATTCCTTCCCTCATAAATACAAGGAAGGTGGGCATTTGTTGCAACATAAACCCATTTTTTCAAAATAGGACCAAAAACCCTATAATGAGAATGGGTCAAAAACCATGGACCAATACCATGGGCAAGAAAGTCTTGGATTGTCCTATAAATACATTGTGAACGTATCCCCAAAAACATTCTAAATTTAACCCTTTTGTCAATCATATTTGGTCACAACTTTTACATTGCTCACCTTTCTACCACACCTTTCCACATTGTATGCTCAATTTACTCCATACAATCCTTCATCCATACTCCGCTTAACAACCATAGGTGGAGAAAATAGAATAACCAGATCGTGGAAATCCTCAGACCACATCCTCAAACGGCTTCAGTGGCCCACATTTTAAAGGTATGTTGCATTTGTTCATTAAAAATTTAGAAAATCTAAAAATATTAGTTATTCTTTACTTGTAAGTCAAGGTTGGTTTTTTCCCTTGCACCATGAACTCTACCCTTAGATCCGGTTGATCTAAGTTAGGTGCTTTTACACGTAGGTGGAAAGAAATCTCCACTACAGGCCTTGACATGAACATTAAATGTTTAGAAGCGATTGGCAATTCTAACCTCATTGTATTGCAAGTCAAACAGTCATTTGGGATAAAAAAGCGAGGCTTAACCAGTACAAAAACATAGTGCAAGACACCATTGAACTTTTTCGTGACCTCTCTATTGAAGTAGTTGTTAGCGGAATGAATATTTTCGCTGCTTCATTAAGATGTAGATGGGCCCACATTGCAACCTTGTGAGGAGTTGAGTGAATGAAATATGAAAGTAATATTTATACCAATTATTCCCCATAATTATGAGCAGTGAAAAATATTTCATGAAGATGCTCGAATTATTTGTTTCCTCGAGAACGTGTAAGGGTTTGAACAAAATTGTATAAATTGGCAAGATCAAAATAATGATGATCTTATTACCTTTGATTTATCATACCTTTGATTTTATTAAACCTTTGAACAAAATTGTACCTTTGATTTATCATACCATTGAATGTTCTACACCTAGCTTCTGCTACCACTCACCCTTCAGATACGAGGTTTCCACTGAGATCTCTTCTTAGAATAAATTTCTTCCTTCAGTTCTCCATCATCATTTGATTTGTTACATCTACCCCTGCCTCTACTCTTTGTAATAGATTACTAACATTAAAATGCATTATCAAGCCCATTATATTCATATCTATTCACCCTAAATTCATGAGAAACCAAGGAACCTATCAACACATCAATTTGCATTTCACTGGTATCTTTAGCCTCTTTTATGTTGCTACTATAGGTCCAAATTTCTTTGATAGACTTCTGAGAACCTTCACAATTAATTTTCGATTTGTGATTTCTTCACCATTTATCTCAGCTAATTTACAAGATTAGTCACCTTAGTAATGAAATAACCTATAGTTTCTGGCTCCTTCATCTTCGGACTCTCAACCTTTCTTCTAAGTGTCTAAAACAACTCCCATGTCATCTTACAGAACACTGTTGTTGAGATTTTGGGACAGACTCTTTCATCTTGTCCTGTTGGATGAAGCAAAGTGCCTTTGATTCGTTTTTCATGTCCTCTCTCGAAACATCTCTTTCCATATTTGTTATAGCCAACTCAATTTCCTAGTTAGTTGTCATTATATACCCCTTTTCCATTAGGTTTGAAAAATCCTATGAATGTAATGGAGTTCTCATTTTAATTTCCTACGAGTCATAGTTATTTCTAATGAGAACTATAATTCATGGCTAAGCTAAATCGTTTCTCTAAGCCATCTTAACACTTCACCATTGTCACTGACTTCTTCTTCCACCAATACCTACAGGTTTCTATTTCTCATGACAAGAGGTGATATGAAATGGATGAATAAATAATTTTTCACCTACTTGGAGCTTACGAAGTCAAAAGATTGGGTGAAATGCCTTGTCAAGCCCATTTTATGGGCAAGCCTCATTTTGCAAATTTGGGGTCTAGAAACTTTCGGAGCCTGTTTGAGGGCCAAAACGATGTTTTTTGAGGTCAAAAGATCATTTGTATTGTTCTGCCCTACCACATGATTATATACTTTAAGACATTTTCAGTGGTCCAAAAATCACCTCAAACGAAGTATCTAAGAAACAGTTTTCCCTCCCGCAAGTTGACCTTTTGAATTGACCATCATGATACCGAGTGGATTCCATGTTAGCTTTCATTTTTCACACATACAAAGCTACTCACATTTCTAACTTCAAGAACATTCTAGAAGGACCAAAACCCTAAAACTAATCGAGAGTTGGGGCATGCAAAAAACCCTAAAATTAACCCTAGACAACTATTGAGCTATGTTAAATATCGAGTCATCAAGAGAAGAAAGGGGTTTTGATATTGTATTGTTCCATAGTTGAGCAAAAGCACAAAAGTGGATATTAGAGCAGAACAAAGGAGATAGGTGATCGTGTAGAATACATTCTAGTCGTAGAGTCGTAGCCATTAGAGGAAATTTCAACTCAAAATGGGCCTCCTAAAATGAACTAATAAAATAATAGTTAAAATAATAAAATAATATTTATTAATTTTGGAAGAAGAAAAGAAAAAAACTACTTTTTTATTTGTATTTTTGACATATCTCCTCGTCTTTTTACTCAAATTTCGATCGGGAGAGCTCGTTGGATGTGGAATTTAATTCCGCATCCAACGAGCTCTCCCGATCGAAATTTGAGTAAAAAGACGGAGAGATATGTCAAAAATACAAACAAAAAAAGTAGTTTTTTGTATGATACCTATCCCCAAATTTATATTAAAAAAATGTTTAAGACCTATACGGTATTTCAAATTTAAAGCAATTTCATTGGCTAACACATGATGACATGGAATTTGAATAAAAGTTAAAAGGCCCATTTTGAGTTGAAATTTCCTCTAATGTAACCACATAGAGAGTACATTTCCTTTGCATTTGCAAATTGACATAAAGAGCAAGGCATAGTCTTCATTCATGGCTACGGTTTTCCCCAAAGTGGGTTTTTCCAAGGTATATCTTGTGTTATTGAATGGATTTTGTCCTTATTTTGTCTAGTTATTCTTGTTTCAGTTCTAGTCATTTGGCATTCAATAAAAATAAGCTAATAAAATAAAAACTAAGTTGTAAAATCCATTGTAATGAACTATTCCAATGGAATATCAATGACAATTTACGGATCAGATTGGTATCAAAGAGGTTTTTCCTTGGGTTTTGTGGGTAATGACAGGATCTATTAGTTGGTGAAGAAAAACAATCTTCAAACCCTATCCATCATGGACAAGTTTGTTGAAGGAGAGATGGATGATTATAAGCAGCTACTTTCAAAGCTAGAAATACAAGTTCTTGGTATCTCACGCAACATGTCAATCCTCATGGCAACTTTACAGAGCAAGTTCTTACCTTTCAAGAAGTTGGAGGCTCTAACTCAGATTCCATATCTGAGGGGAAATCGAAAAATAAAAGTTACCCAAAAAAGAATTCAATGAAAGAGCACGAGAAACAGTAGTCGAGTTCCAATATTAATATTCCTTCCCAATCTCTTTAAGATTGAACCAAAAGTCGACAAAAAGCAATACCTAAGTAAGATCAATGCTCTAAAACTGAATCATTGGTTGCAGTAGTTGGAGGTGTTGTCACCAAGCTTCTATGTGCTTGTGTGCGGTGGATCCAAGATGGATGGTAGAGGGGCAAGCAACTAAAGAGGTGGAACCAAGACTGCCTAGACTCCCAAATGTATGGTTGTCACACCAATCAAGGCAGTCTTCGCTTTATGTTGTCTAAGTCCAAGACAATAACGGGGGAGACCCAGATCTACTCCTGACATGAGAGATCAGACCTAGACACCAGATCAAATCAATTATGGCTTGAGGTACATAAGGTGTAAGGTAATTAGAAACTCTAGATCTATGGATGACAGTAGTAAGTGGACTAAGGTTTTGGATGAGGGATTCAGTCATACGAGGCTTGATCCAAAGTGACCTGTAGCGGTAATTCTAGATCTAGGGTTAAGGTACTAGCAACTTATTAAGTTAACCACTGTCTTGGGAAACGTAACTGAGAGAGGGTGAGTAAGGACAGAGTTGGGACTGTCTAGTACCAGAGAGATAGACTCGATGAGAGATATGAAAATGCCAGGTTACCTGAGTTATCAAGGAGCGATCAAAATTCAGGGAGAAAAAGTCATCAAGGAGCTAGCACTATGCTTGGAGATTAGTGCCTGATCAGCCTTGGGTAATGGAGTCAGTATCAGCACAGTGTTTAAGTGAACCCACCTAGGATATGCCCTGATTTATGGACCCAAAAAAAGATTTGGCCTCGACGATTCAGGTTACAGGGAAATGAGCAGAAGGAGGGCTAGCGATAGGGTTTGGAGAGGCATATCTGCAGATTTAGAGCCACCAAGAGACTATCAGCTCAGCGTTGGAGTGGAAATGACATCAAGATGGCCCGATCTACAAACCCAAGTCCGAAAATTTCAGGAAACAACAGATTTAGAAAAGTCAAAATCTGATGAGGGAGGCTAAGAGGCCGAAAGCTAGTTTTTCAGATCTTGGGCTACTTGGAAAGAACTAGCTCAGTGTTTAGGGGTGTTCTGGGATGAGGAAGAACTGATCTACAAACCCATGTAATTATTTTCCCGAAAACGTGAACTCTGAAAAAAGTCAAATTTTCAATGGGGCATTAGGGTTTGAGCAGTCAGAAAGTCATATCTAGGGAAAACCAGTAACAATTAGGGCAGCGTTAAGGATGATTCAGTGAGGGGGAGGCTCAATCTACAAAACCTAGAAATAGTTTGGTCAAAGATCAAGCAATTCCATGATTAAATATTTTTTGGATTTTTATTATTTAGGAGTTTTTTCAGAAAAATTCAAGAAAAGCAAGTACAATGGATTGAAATCTGAAGATAAGAGACTTACCTATTAGATCTTACCTGGAAATGCTTGTAGATTTCTTTATGATGACGATCCCCGCCATCCCGATCAATTTGAGAAGATTGAAGCGAGCTCTATGTCCAGTGTTTTCCCGAAGAAGTCAATGCGCCCTCTCTCCTGCACAACAAACATCAACCATATCAGATTTGTTGTGACATGAGAAAAAAGCTATATGCTGCAGAAAAATAGCAAAAAGAAATCATAGGCCACCACAACACTAATGAAAACTCCCAGATAAAAAACAAAAACAATCCAAGCGACTTGAGGCCCCCCCCGCAAAAACCCCCAAGTCGAAGACGTCCTCCTGTAGACAAGACAATGATCCCCAACAAATATAGATCTCATAACAATTTCCCGAATGCTAGGAAGCAAAGACTTTCCAATCACTATCGAAGAAACATCAAATGCAAAGCAAATCCAAAAAATATTCACAAAAAAATCTTTCTATTAATCAGATCCAAGAGCCAAAAACCCTTTACAAATGAAAAGTTCTCTCCTTTAAATAGAAATGAGAGAACCAAAATCCTAACCACTTTCAAAACAAGGGTAAGATTAAAATATAAAATGTTCTAATTAATGATTGAGATGAGCTCAACATACAATACATGGATCAATATAACCATAAAGTACCAAAGTGCACTAGATCACCCATAAAGAGGGTACTCCACTCAACAAAAAATAAATGAAGTACATGGTGGGTCCATGGAGTGTTAATTAACTCCCTCTGGGTTCCCCATGGCACAATAAAATAATATAATATTTTAATTTTTTGACTTTGTGTCTCCTTGAGGAAATCGTCAGCCTCCCAAAAGCTCTAGAAAATAATATAAAAATGCCCAAAAATAGGTGTGGGCCCAATCAAGTGCTGCAACTGCTGGAAAAGGTGCGAAGAACATCACTCTCATCATCACGACTCATCCCATGTCATTTCTTTGGCTCAGTAGCCCAAATCGGTTTCTTCAATAGCCATTTAATCATTTTTTAATCTACCTCGGGAAACGTGTACCTGCCAAAACAGCCTCCTAGGGTGCCTACGTTGTGCAACTGAGCCCACCAGGATCTCTGGGATGGGGGTACTATGGTACAATTAAGTGGTTGCACCCCCTATGCCCATACAACGCCCTAGGAGATCCAATAAAAAATATCTCCCTACTCAGACACATCATCCTATGAAACAAAACTGCATCAAAAGAGTAAAATGATCCTGACTATCTCTACAAGTGCCCAGAACTGATAATAAACTCTAATTAGACTCAAGGAGTCCAAATCCATCTAGGGTGTATACTCATACCCTTTCCAGATCTCTACCTGATCATCAACCATATCCAATAGACAATATAACCATTTGTAAATGACCAGATACCAATAATATAACTTAGACTATCATCCATCTACTGCAAGTGTTATAAGGCTAAGACAAGCTCTACAAATCATTTGAGCAACAAACACAACAAATAGCAGTCATTTTACTAGTGACATATCAACCAAATACATATATAGGGCTTTACTTATTATTACTCAAACCAAACTTTCAAGACTATACTCGCTTCATAGTTGTAGTCAATTTGCTAGTGAAGGGTGAAAGGATGACTTCTTACTTAACATCATGACACTTTGGATATGGAACGGGAATATTTACTATAATTACATGTCGGACAAGCAACAACACAGGGAATGGCAATGCCTTACAAATGTTGAGTTGTTCAGAGAGTGCTTATTCAACTTAGGCATCATGTCT
This sequence comes from Pseudotsuga menziesii, assembly GCA_001517045.1. Lineage (NCBI taxonomy): Eukaryota > Viridiplantae > Streptophyta > Pinopsida > Pinales > Pinaceae > Pseudotsuga > Pseudotsuga menziesii. The sequence goes on along the minus strand of LPNX010011137.1, from coordinate 209,628 downwards.
ACATCAAGTTTGATCCAAGTTCATTAGGGCCATCAATTTTATTTCCATGGCCCTTTTGGCCTATATGAACCTTTGGGACTTCACCAGTGCTTAAAAACACAGCTAATCTCAGCTTTCATCCAGGACATATTTAACTTTATAAGGTCAGCAATATTTGCATATAGCATATATTTAACCATTGCTTTTTTGGACCTTTTCTTAAACCCTTCAAGGGGTATTTTAGCATTTCATTGCTCTTGCCATTTTTTCACATATGTTACGAAACACAGTTTTAGCATTTTCATTTTCCATGGGCGCATATAAACATTTCCAATACAAGTAGTACATGAGCTTTCAGTTTTAGCCAATAACATCTCAAGTGAATAAGGGGCGTTCTACACATTGCCAAACATACAACCAACCAACCAGAATGATTTAGGCATACAATCCAACTCACCAAAGGCAAGTTCTGTCACCAACTCAGAGCCGAGACACAATATAATCAGGGAGGTTTGTCCAGCAAAGGTTCTAGCAGGGAAAGGTCCTCTATGCCACAAGTCAAGTAGTAAGTCGAGTTAAAAACAAAGTATTGGATGGGTGGAGACGATTAAAGATGAAGCCAACACTAGCAAGCCAAATCAATGGTGAGAATGACTACCTCTATTCTCCCTAAGGAGGGTAAAACCAATGAGTATAGATCAAGAACTTCCAATTCTAAGTAGGGACATCAATACGTAACACAAATACATCCAAGTCCATATAATTATGACCTCCAAATCATGACACTACATGTTAATATATGTCACAAAGATGAGTATAAGAGCAATGATAACCATAACACAATATAATACAAATTGAGTCATAATCATGCATATAATCCATATGAACCATCATCTGTCCAATGAGAAAGAGTTGATATAAAACTAGGCATCAATAACTGCTCTGTAATGACTAAATGGCTACATCGGTCCTCAAATCTGAGTGTCATGAGACCCAATCCTGACATGGGAGAGTACAATAGTCCACAAATAAAATAATGATCCGTCAAAACTGCTCATCTCAGCATCTCATATGTAAGAGATCTAGCTGAAAAATGTATTGTATCTGAAAAATAGAATATGGTAGCCCAACTACTATATACGTGATAACGGGAGGTTTAATTTAGAATCCATCAAATCACTAAGGATCAAAAGATCTCATTTGCGCAACTAAAGTTAGAGGGACATCCATTAACCTAGTGGGAAAGCCACACAAAATCGTTTAGGTTGGAGGGTCATCTACCAATAGCTAAGTGGTAAGACTTTAAAACGCTCATCAAGTTTCAATTCTACCCAATTAGGTGTGCATAGGTCCAATGGATAAATTGGCATTACTTTATGCAAAGGCAAGGGCAGTGTGCAAGAATACACCACCGAGTTTTGGAAGACATAGACCCAGTAAACTGATAAAGCCTGTGTATAAGCACAATACTGTTGGAGTCATTTACCCATCATGCACACTTAATTTGGTGAATTTGGCCTTGTTAAACCACTATCCTAAGTTTAATTGACTTAATCAGCATTAGATGAGCACACTATGACATTGGCATGAGCACACCCACACCTACCTTCAATCAAGGAGGCCAACTGGGCTTTCTCCTTCAATCAGGGAGGCTAACTGGGCTTCCTCCTTCAATTGGGGAGCCACTATGGGGTGATTTGAGTGTCATAAGAGCACCTAATTTCTAACTGATTGTTACAATCACTTAAGCTGAGTTGTGAAGACGCCTCCATTCATTTAATTGATTATTTTTATTATTATTTATGAACTGGAGACCACTAGGGCGCCTCCAACCACTTCTGATGACCAGTTTGACTTCAGTTAACCTCATCGGGGTTTATTGGAGTAAATGATGCGCTACCACTTGTTGATTGGCATGCAGTGACATGTGTCTGAGCTACTTTCAGTTAGACTCGGCCATCCATTGCACTCCGATACAGTTAGGGCTCAGTTGAGTCAATCACGCCTTGATCAGTGGGTTAACTAGGTGTGTTTGTTGTGGCTGACATTCAGTTAAGCTAAACCCATTCATTCAATTCGAATGACCTCCTTGGAAATTCAAATTGTCTTGGCAATCATGCATCTTGCATGATCATTGTATTGTATTACTCATTCTTTATTGATTATATAGAGCTTCTATTCCTATTGCAGCACCATTATGCCATTTTCATGCTTAATTGACTGAAATCTCTTATGAGACTGTGTTTTAGTCCCTAGATTACTGTAACAAATTAATATGGTATCAAAGCTAACGGCGGAACGAAGCTCGGATCTCTCAAAAACATGGTTTTTGACAGATCCTGCATGAAAAATTGAGCAAAAGCTCAAAATTCAAGCACTACACCAGAAGCAAAGGCTTACCACTTAATACCCCAAGTTAAGGAATTGTTGATCAAGCTTGCTTGATCAATTATGTTAGGTGTGATTAAAGCCTAAATTGTGCAAGAAGTTCAACCTTACGGTGCCCCTTTGGTTGTGATTTGCAGGTTTTAACAGGTGAAAAGCCCGCAACAGCAGTTTGAGATGGTTTCTTCAGTCGAACTCTTGACTTTGTTCAATTTCCGTCTTCATGTTTGGCCAAGAATATTCTTTTCTTAACATAGTTATAGTCTTCTGATAACTTGGATGACCTGAGTATGGAGTTTTATGGATTTCATCTAAAATTAATAACTTAAATTTAGGTACATTAGGTACATATATTCTGTCTTTGTACAGTACAAGCCTTTTTCATTCAAACTGTACCCTTTACTTAAGCTTTCTGTTGGATTTTCTTTCGTTTTAGCTTATAAATTTTGGTAAATTTCATTTTGTTCTACCCCTGCTTTAAGCTATTCATCTAGATCTGTTGTGTATGCGCTGATAATTGTTGTTTAGTTCAGCCTTGCATTTCTACTTAATGCATCAACAACTTTATTTTCTTTCCCTTTAATGCGCTGGATTTCGAAATCATACTCACTTAGAAAAGCTATCCACCTAGCTTGTCTAGCATTTAGATTAAGCTGATCTAACAGATATTTCAGTCATTTATTATCAGTCATTAAATAAATTTTCTGCCAATTAGGTGATGACGCCACATATTTAGAGCATGTATAATAGCAGCTAATTCCAAATCATAAGTTGCATAATTCTTTTCATCAATTTTTAATTTCCTAGACTCATAAGAAATAACATGCCCTTCTTGAGTCAATACTCCGCCTAAACCATTATTACAGGCGTCAGTACACACTACAAATTCTTTATTTGAATCAGCTATTCTTAAAATAGGTGCGCTGGTTAGTAAAGTTTTTAACTTTTTAGAGCTATCATCGCATTTCTGGTTCCAATCAAATTTCTTTCTTTTCATCTGCAAAGAAGTTATCAAATTTGCGATTCTCGAAAAGCCTTCAATGAACCTCCGGTAATAACCGATAATTCCCATGAAGGATTGAACATCAATTACATCCTTAGGAACCAGTCAATCTTCAATCGCCTTTATCTTTTCGGGATCCACCGAAATCCCTTCCTTAGTCACCACGTGACCTAAGTACTAAATTTTATCCTTAAAGAAATCGCATTTACTAAACTTTGCAAAGAGTTGATGATCTCGTAACTCTTACAAAACAATTCTTAAATGTTCTTTATGTTCTTCTCCAACTTTCGAATAGATTAATATGTCGTCGATAAACACAACCACAAACTTATCTAGATACTTATGCATAACGTTGTTCATTAACACATAAAAACAGCTGGGGCATTAATAAGCCCGAATGGCATGATGACAAACTCGTAATGACCATATTGAGTCCTAAAAGCTATTTTAAATATATCTTCATCTTTAATCCTAACTTGGTGATATCCATACCTTAAATCAATTTTCGAAAACACCATGGCTCCACGTAGTTGATCAAACAGATCATCTATGCGAGGCAACGGATATCTATTTTTAATAGTAATCTGATTCAACTGACGGTAATCTATGCAAAGTCGCATAGTTCCGTCATTTTTCTCAACGAAAATGACAGATGCCCCCGAGGGAGACACACTGAGTCGAATATACTTCTTGTCAATAAGTTCTTTTAATTGTGACTTTAGTTCATCAAGTTCAAGTATGTTCATTCGATAAGGGGCCTTTGAGCTGGGTACTACACCTGGTACCAGCTCAATGGTAAAATCTAGTTCCCTTTTTGGAGGTAGTCCCGAAATTTCTTCCGGAAATACATCAAAATAGTCTCTTAGAACTGGTATGTCCTCCAATTTTAATTTGTCTGTTTTATTTAGATTTTCTTCATCAGTTATTGTTATGGCATAAGCTTTACAACCCTTCCTAACAACTCTCTTAAGCTGCAGAGCAGAAATCTTCCTTATGGTTGTTTTTCTAGGGATTCCCTTTACACTTATTGATTTTCCATGATTATTTATACACGTAAAAGTTTTATCATAACAGTTTAAGATCACCCTATGTTGCTCTAACCAATCCATACCGATTAGTATATCGTAAGAACCAAGTGGTAGTACATTAAACTTTACAACAATTTCAAATTGATCCATAACTACTGCACATTCCTTTACAAAACAAGTTACATTCCTTTTTGCACCAGTAGCTGACTGAACCAACCAAGAATTTGAAATATAACTAAGACTAACTCATAGATCAATTAAAATAGCTATAGGGGTTTTTTTTATCATACCTTCTACTTCCACCATGGAAGTTTGATAGTCTTCCTGTCAATTCTCCAAGGCTACATTGATCCTGGGCATAGTTCTCGCTAAGTCTCCAACAGTCATCTCCTCATGTATGGTATGGATATTACTGACAGTCTTTTTCCGATTAGGACAGACTGAGGCATAATGTGATCCATTACACTCCCAACACTTCATGGGTTCTTTGCGTTCAAAGTTCTTTGTGTAATTTCCATGATTATTAGCAGCCTTTTTACCGTTTGAATTGTTCTGATTGCTTGGTGAATTATTCTTATTCCCTTGGAAATTCTTGTTATGAAAATTTATGGCCTTCTTATTTTTAGAATTATGATTGGGCACAAACTCTTTCTTCTTTTGATCATAATGATTATTAGTCTTTTTGGCCTTCCAGTTGGCCATGCTCTCCTTTTTTTGATTCTGTTCAAAACAGAAATTGGCTTTCCTCATAGCTTCTTCCAGTGTTTTTGGATTGTCATACTCAATCCTATCCTTGATGTGATAAGGTAAACAGCTAAGGAATCACTATACCTTCGGTTTTTCATCGACAAAGTATGGCACATACTTAAGCAGACTTAAAAACTTGCAGTTCCAATCTTTCATAGTCATTGAACCTAATTTAAGCTCATAAAATTTTTTTGCTCTCTCTTCATAGTATTGCTCAAATAGAAATTTATTTTTAAAGTACTTCTTGAAGGAACTCCAATTTACATTCTTCTCTCTTATTCTCTTCACTCTCTTCAAGTCTTGCCACCAAATATCAGCCTTCCCTGAGAGATTGTAGATAGTCATTCTAGCATTTAATTGGTTAGAATAGTTATAAATATAGAAGTACTTCTTCATCCCAGATAACCAAGATTCCGCTTCCTCCCCCTTCTCAGTTTCTCCATTGAATGTTGGTGATTTAATCTTTTTAAACTCCCCAGAAATTTTCTCATAGGGTTTATATTTTCTCTTTTTAGTATAATGGTTGTCATCACTACTATCACTAGTGGAATGAAAATTACGTTGATCGCCAAATACCTCTGAAGATGAGCTGCTTTCATTTTTAGTCTGTTTAATCTTTTTATATTTATGTTGGTGACTTGTATCTTCTGAATCAGCTCTTTTACCCCTTCCCTCAGTTTGAAATCTTTCTGTTAGGATCTAATTCAGCTCCTCTAGAGCTCTCAGAATCCTTTCATTTTCTCGTTTAACAGATTCCATTTTAGATTTTAAGTCTTTTATTGTTTGTAAAAGTTCTGAAGAATTAGTGGTTATGTCCTCTTGTATAGGGTCTCTTTGTAAGTTTTCTTGTTCAGTAAAGGGAGATTCCTCTTCCGCATATTCCTTTAGTCCTTCCATACTTGTTGTTAAACTTCAAGAACAATTTCTCTGTTAAATAACATTAAAAGAAAATGACATCAGCAAAAATAATTTAAATTCATTGTTTCATAAAAGCAAGTTGGGCTTCATCAAGGTCTAGTGTTTGAACCTTGAGCTCTGATACCACATGTCAAAACCCCAAAATTTCATAAAAATTTAAAAATTTTAAGATAGCATAACATGTTTGAATACGCAGTTTACTAACTACTAGCGGTTAGCAGAAAATGAAACAGTCTAAAACTTAGTATTAATCATTTTCATATTACGTTAACTAATACAGCTTTCATTTTTGTGTAAAGTATAAGAGATGGACCTGCACACAACTTTCTTTCAGTTTTACTAATAAATTCACTTTTTGGCAAGTAGGTGAAATCTATCTTTGAAAACTTGGTTTACTTAGCATTTATGCTAACGCAGATGGACTGCTGGTTCTTACAGGTTAACAGTTAACGATCGATCAAGTAGAGGTTTAATTCATAAAGTAGCAAGAAGTATATCTGTTGCTTGTAAAATGCTAGTAATTAACTGACTATTTAAAAGCAAGTTCTGATGAAGTAAAGTAACTATCTTTTATTTCATGAAGGACTTCTATCAATCTGGATAGTAAAGATTCCAATAGAGTACATGTTTCTATTTTGTCACTAGCTTGCTAGTTATGGAAATTATCAACCTGTTACTTGTATGTAAAATAAAAATGCTCACTAACAAGTTATAAACTTTCATACTTACATTATCGTCTTGCTACATGTACTATTGTAACCACATACATTACCATATTATTTACTAAAGTACCAATCTGATTGTTACTTGGATTCTGTAGGAATCTGACTGCCTGGAAATCTCCTTGACATTATAAGCTTTGATTATTGTAATTAAATGCATCGTTTCATGATGGAATACTATTTACCCTTACTTGATAAATCTAAGTCATAGGTAAATGTATTATCAGTGTCATCCAATGATTATAGACTTGAGCATGGTTTTATTCCATTATAAATTTACTATTATCATGTTGCCTAGCTTACAACAAGTTAATGTTTATAAAAACTATTATGGTAGATTTTTCTACCTGGAACTTCTAATCTGAAGTTTGACCCTATGTGTCATTAATATGACCAAGATTCTTCACTATGCTAAAAACAGGTTATCATAAACAATCACAAACTATCCTTGTCAAATAATGATATGGTCTAATACTAGTATTGACAAGTCAAGTAAGCAACTATTATCTATGAGAGCTTATACCAAGGTCGAGCATTGTAATTGTTATGTTTTAAATACTTTTACTATTCTATTCAAACTCCAGATATTATAACCACCCAAAGCCATCGGTTTACAAGTGATAAGTTTGGAATATAATATATGCTTATTTTATCATCGTTTTGCAAGTATATAATTCTAATGGTAGATAGAAAGGTCCTAAGCATGATCGACATTGGGATTATCCATATGATCAAGTGGTTACCACCTTTCTATTCAAACTTCAGATATTATAACCACCCAAAGCCGTCGGTTTACAAGTGATAAGTTTGGAATATAATATATGCTTATTTTATCATCGTTTTGCAAGTATATAATTATAATGGTAGATGGAAAGGTCCTAAGCATGATCGACATTGGGATTATCCATATGATCAAGTGGTTACCACCTTTCACTAAGGTCAACGTTAAGAAATCATCGTTCATCCATACGCAAATCTCGAAGCTATCAAACATTATGATATAGTTTATGTATGAACTTTGGTGTGATATATATAAGCGTACTCCATAGTTTGTGCATGGTTGATTAAAATCATTGTTTTAATAATTGATGTTTGAAACTGCAGATGGACTATGGACTCGACCCTTGCATGGTTAAAAGAATTGGAGGGCACGTTGTCACCTCCTGTCCATGCATTGGCGATATAAAACTCTCGCAAACCCTATTTGCTTTGTCATTTGCCTCCGAAGTTCTTGCTGGCCTGTGGGCTGCACTGTGAAGTTTCCATGGCGGTCGTGAGGGTTGTTCCTCTGCTAGCTTGCTCCAAAACCTTGGTTTAAAGTTGTTGTAGTTTCCTGAGTTCGGTCTTTGTTTGCCAACCTTCTTAGCTGTGAACTTCACCATGCGAGTGTTTACTGGTTTTTGTATTTGGCTCTCGTCCTGTCCTTAGCTCAATCTTGCTTTCCTCGTGGCCTGTCACTGATTTGTGAAGCTAAGGCTTCTTTGCTACTGTCTGTACTCCACAGACGTCGTAGGGTTTGGAGATTTTTGTGTGTGCATTACGCAGCTGGTGACTATCTCTTCGCTGTTCGATACTCTTTTATTTACAAGTAAATATGTTTGGTTTTTCTTTTAATATGAAAAACTCACAGTAAAATGTTTTTACAGTAGGTTTCCAATGCAGATGGAGCTTTGTACTAACGCACAGTATGGTGCTCTTCTTGCAGGAACTCGTGACAGTTCTATATTTCAATGACGAAGATAACGCTGGCTCGCTTCAGGGACTTGTGACTCCAATCCAGTAAGCCCTGGGTTCAAAGAATGGCTTTTTACCTTACTTGTAAACAGAGTGGTTGATGGTGAAACCCCGAGTTTGGAAGCTTATCTGTTTTCTTCGTTAGATACGTGGTTTTAATAAGTTGTTTGTGCAATTTTGATTACAAACCCTCGCTATGATGATGGGTAGATCCGGCCTCAAGCTGGGTGTTGTAATTTGGTTAAGTTTCCAGCCTTACGTCCTGACAATGTAATACATTGAGTTTCTAAGAAAGAGTTTACTTCAAGCTCAATCTCGTTTTTGCAATGGTTTTGTAATCTTGTAAATTATGATTCATTGTAATTTAGGGTTTTTCCTCTTCGACTGTTAATGAAGAAAATTACTGTCTAAGACATCTTTTATAAATAGATATTGTTAAAATACTAACTATAGCTCAGTCGTAATGTGATATTTATAATTTTAAAACTTACCTGTCCAGAATATACTAGCTAGGGTTTTACCGGAAATAAAACCCTTGTCTAAAATATGTTATTTATTAATACTTAAGTTCTGCTACTTGTTAATTCAGTTTGATTATTACAGGTGTCTGGTGGTATTTTAACTTGTTAACTATAACTTATCTTGCTTCTTTATAAAAGACATTTGTTTTCAGAAAAGACTGTAAACAGTCTAAAGTATGCTTTGGAAACTTCCTCTAAGGTGTATTTATATAGTTATCAATGAAAAGGTTTAAATCTTTAAGTAATTTAAATTATATTGAAATAATTTATAAGTTAAGGTTTCGACCCTGAAGCTTTTCCTTCATAGGTAAAAGCCTGTCTGGTAAATGTAAAATTGTTTCTACATAGGTAAATATTTTAGTTTTATACTAGTTATTCTTTCTATTTATATTGCTTTATTTACTGAACTGTCAGGTAGAATTTATTCAGAGTTCTCGAAAAGATAAAAAATCAACTCTGTAATTATGTCTACTCTTTGTAAACTAAGGACTTTTAATATAACCCTATCTAGTTTATATTAAATATTAGTCTTAGGTTTAGTTGATATTGTTAGAAGATCAACTATGTGGTTAGTAGCCTATTTATATACTCAATTGTATGTAATCATTGTAACTCTAACGTAGTTTTTCTGCTGCATTTCATTCAGTTATACTAAGCGAAAATAGAGAAATAGAAATAAATCATAACATTGTTTTTCCTCCATAATATTTTAACATTGAAATAAAATTATTCTACTATCTATAGTTACACAATCCTATCTACTATTTTCATTCTCTTATCTACTTAAACATTCTACCTGTGCTAGAGTACGACCTGGTTTGCAAGTGTGAAAAAACAAAGTCTAAAAATTATCTACATTCTAACGCATTATTTTCTAAATCCATTTCATTTCTAAATAATTTAATAAAAATACTAACTCAAACATTTCACAAACTGAACTGATAGCATTCATATAACAGTTATCTAAGATTTAATTAACTAACACAGTAAAATAAAATAACTTAGAACCCGTTGAGGATAGACAACAACAGCGTTAGGAGGCCGTTCCTCCCTACCAATCTCCTGGAGAGCGCTCAAACATCACTTCCTCAAGACCCCTGAGCCTGTTCCTAGTCTTCTTGGCTAAGAACTGGTGGAGAATGCAAACAGTAGAAACCTCTGTCAACTGAATAGTTCAATACCTCAGTAAATACTCTACTCTCAACAGTATGATCTTCAGCTTGAAAGATACACTAGATCAATCAGCAGTTATCCCCTCAAACACTTTCCAAATTTCCCTTCTATTGAATTTCTCTGAAGTACATTCATTCAACCTGAATGATCACTTCTCCATAATGAGCAGCCTCAGCTCTCTTCAATGGGAATTTTTATAAAGATTGCCTAGGTCTTTTGGGTCAGTTGTCATTAATTGAGCCACCTGCTCTGATTCCACTTTCTTGAGGAATCGTGACCCCAATTGTAGGAAGGTTGCCACCTGCAACAATTGGAAGTGGTTTGCAGATGCTGCCACATGAAAGTTTGCTCTCCACCCAGTCTCCTCCACCAATTTGACCAGTAAACACTCTTTTAACAGCTCTCCTAAGCTGTTGTCTCCTCCTTTATTTATTTATAAATAAAATATTCAGAATTTACATTAAATATCCTTGACCCTGCTGAGTCATCAATTACAACTTAGCATAAAATTTAACATATTGTCCTCAATAATATAAAATTGTTTTTGCAAAATTGGGGCATGTGATAGACAAAGCTAGATTCTTGAACAAGAAAGATAAAGCATTCGGTTTCGTGTGCCTCTCTATTACCAAGGATCTTCTTTTCCAGCTCTCGGGATTGAAGACTCCAACCGAAATTTCGGACAAATTGGACACCATGTATGGAAAACAGGATGATTTGAGAGTTTATCAGCTTGAAAATGAGTCGATGTCTCTCCAACCTTCCAATTTCAAGACCCTAAATGATTTTTTCACAAAGTTCAATCACATTGTCTTACTGTTAAAGCAATGTAAGGTGGAGAAGGAGGATGATCAGCTCATCCTCGCCATTCTCTCCAAACTTGGAGTTGATTATTTGGTGTTTGTCTCTACATTCCGTGCAAGGAAGCTCACAAGCCTTGGATGGAAGATGCATTCACTCAATGCCTTCATTGAGTCCCTAACAAGTGAACATGATAAGCTTGTCCAACTGGGGATCATCAGATCCTCCCGTGATCAAACCCCCTATGCTTTGGGGCCCAAAGATCTAAAGGGTAAAGGAAAGCAATAGAAGAACCCAAAAACCAAATTTGAAGCTCCTAAGCCTAAAGTTGAAAACCAACCGCATGAAGAGCCTTCCGGCTCGAAGAAGAACAATAACAAAGGGCATCATGGAAAATAAAAAGTCAAGTGTTCATACTGCGGGGAGGGCTTCCACCGTGAACATGCCTACATGAAAAAGAAACTTGATGAATCTACTTCTCTTCTTGAGAAAAATCACATCTATCTTCTGGAAATCTTTCGGAGGAGAGATCAGCAAGATTGGGAACCATAACATGAAAGAGGTCATTCTCTCATGGCAAGCACTTCGAAGTCCAAAGTTCTTTTGATAGATTCTGGAGCTTCGAATCACAAGATTGCTGAAAGAGACTCTTTCTCATCTCTGGAGACCAGCAAATCCATTCCCATCCACATGAGAGATGACTCCACAAACATATCCGAAGGACAAGGTACTGTAAATCTTGAGCATGGTTATTTTTCCAATGTTCTGTATGTACCATCTCTTGCATCAAACCTCCAAAGTGTTTATCAAATGACACCTACGGGGGTGCCCAAGAGAGTCTCTTTTAGCCCAGATGATGTAGATATCACATAACTTCCATCCAGAAAACTTGTAGCAAAAGGCCTTGCAAACCATCATGCAAAAGCCTACGAGTTCTCCCATTTTGTGGTGGATGAAAATCCCACCGCATTGTTGACTCATGGAAAAGAGGTTAGTAGACTGTGGCATGAGAAGTTCGGACACCTGAACTTTAAGTACTTGCAGCAATTACAGAAAAATTCCATGGTTGAACGCATCCCGATCATCAAAGCTACCACCGGGATTTGCAAGGGCTGCGATGTTGGAAAGCACCCTGAGCATTACTTTGATCGGGGGAAGGCAAGTCGAGCATCATGCATCTTGGGGCAGATACATTCTGATATCAGCGGACCCATGCATACCACATCCATGAATGGATCAAGTTACGTTCTCACTTTCATTGATGACTTTTCCAGATACACATGGGTTTTTTTTATCCAGAAGTCGTCGAAAGTCTTGGAAAAATTCATTGATTTGAAGGCTTTGATTGAGAATGCATCTAGCAAAAAGATCAAGATTTTGAGATCTGATAATAGCGAGGAATATATCAGTAATGAGTTGCTGCATATATGTTCCCAAAGTGATCTTCAGATCCAACATTCAGTCCCCTACACTCCCCAGCAGAACGGTGTAGCGGAGAGGAAGAATCAGTCTCTCAAGGAGATGACCACTTGCATGCTGGAATCAAAGAAGTTGGCTATAAATTTGTGGGCTGAAGCCATGAATGTTGCAACATTTATTCAGAACAGAGTGCCACACTCATCCGTGAAAGGGAAGACCCCTTTCGAAGCATATTTTGAACACAAGCCGAACGTGTCGAATTTGAGGGTGTTTGGGTTCACTGCATGGGCCCGAATTCCACATGATAAAGGAGGGCTTTGCAACTGCAAAGCATCGAATGCTTGTTTATTGGGTATCCTGATGAATCTAAAAGATTCAAGTTGCTGGATATCAAAACAAAACAAGTCATCATTGAAAGGAGTGTCATGTTCGACGAGCCTCTTCATGAGGTAGAACTAGTGAAGGAGAAAACTACTAAATTTCCTTCATATTCTACTGAATATTTGGATGATGGAATTGAGGGTGATGACCCTGATTTGGATCCTCTGATTTTATATATTAGTGTACAGCAAACATCAGATGCTGAATAAGAACCTGAAGTACAAAATCGCCTCCCAACTTGGGCTACATAGACACTCTCCTAAGCAGGTGACAACATTGGAAACCTGGATGATCCAAGAAGGAACCGGTCTGATTTCCAAAGAGCAATTATTGCGCTCTCTTGTCCTAATTATTTGTTGTCTGAATCTTATTATTTAATGGTAAGTTCAAATCATAAGTCTTACTACCATGCTCGAAAGGATCCGAGATGGCAAGCTCCCATGGACGAAGAGATGAATTCTCTTCAAAAAACACTACTTGGGAGCTAGTTTCTCTTCCTCCGGGGGTGAAATTGGTTCAATGCAAGTGGGTGTTTCAGACTAAGGTTGCTGCTGATGGCACAACCTGCAAATATAAGGCAAGGCTGATAGCAAAAGGTTTTTCCCAGGTCCAAAGTGTGAACTACCATGATACTTTTGCACCGGTTGCAAAAATGGACTCCATCAGCCTAGTTTTGGCAATTTTTGCATCTAAGCACTGGGAAATGCATCATATGGATGTTAAGTCTGCCTTTCTACATGGAGATCTTCATGAGGAGATATATATGAAGCAACCTGAGGGCTACATTTCTGATCCATCTTTGGTTTGCAAACTAAAGAAGTCACTATACGGGTTAAAACAAGCCCCAAGAGAGTGGTATTCCAAGATGGATGCATTCCTTCTCTCACAAAACTTCCAAAGGTGTAAATCATATTTGAATGTGTATATACAACAGTATGATGGTTATTTTCTTATTATTGTTTTATATGTTGATGACTTACTGATTACAAGTAGCACAGTTGCTTCTATTTCAGTCATCAAAACTGCCCTCCACAATGCATTTGTAAAGAGAAATTTGGGGCTCTTGAAGCAACTTCTGGGGCTCGAAATTGAGCAAAATATTGATGGGATAATGGTCACTCAGTCCAAATACATATCAGACCTATTACTTAAGTTTAACATGGCTGAATGTAAGGCTTCTCCATTCCCTTTCCTTTCAGGGATCAACCTTGAAGAAGGAAAAAGCACACCTCCCATAGATTGCACTATTTATCGACAGCTGATAGGTAGCTTGCTTTACTTGACTCATTCTCGGCTTGATATATGTTATGACGTGAATTATGTGTCTAGATACATGCGGCAGCCCCATTTTATTCATTGGAAGGCAGCCAAGAGGATCCTCTAGTATATTCAGGGAACCAGGACCTACGGCATTCACTACGCTGCAGAATCCGAGCTAGAGCTAGTTGGTTACACATATTCCAATTGGGTGGGTGATTCTATTGATCGGAAGTCTAATTCCGGATATGTCTTCATGTTTGCTGGTGGCCCCATTTGTTGTTCTAGCGGAAAAGTAGGCCGTCGTAGCATTGTCTTCAGCAGAAGCCAAGTACCGAGGAGCAGTGAATGCTTACATCCAAGTTGTTTGGTTGCAAGGCATTCTTTCAGAGTTTGATCTTGTTAGTACTTTGTCCACTGTCCTCTTTTGTGATAATCAAAGTGTTATTAAGATATCCACAGATCTAGTTACCAGGAAGAGGACCAAGCATGTAGAGATACACATGCTCTATATGAGGGAATTAGTGCATGATGGGACCATCATTCTGCAATACTGCCCTACTGATGAGCATATTACAGACATCTTCAACAAGAGATTTTCAGAAAAGAAGTTCACTTACCTCCGTTCACTATTGGGGGTGAGTTCATCAGGGTGATCAGAGTACTTTTAGTGTTCAGCTTGAGGGGGGGTGTTTTCCCACTAGGTTTTCCCTCTTTCCTCACTTAGATTTATTTTTGAGCATTGTTTGAGTCAGATTATTGTACAGGGCGACCTATGCCCTTTGTTGCCACGACCCTAGCATTTCATGCATTTTATTTTTACTCCTTCTAAGTATAGCTTAAGGAGGGGTGTTGGAGTCATTTACCCAACATGCACACTTAATTTGGTCAATTTAGCCTTGTTAAACCACTATCCTAAGTTTAATTGACTTAATTGGCATCAAATGAGCACACTATGACATCAGCATGAGCACACCCACGCCTACCTTCAATCAAGGATGCCAACTGAGCTTTCTCCTTCAATCAGGGAGGCTAATTGGGCTTCCTCCTTCAATCGAGGAGCCATTCTGGGGTGATCTGAGTGTCATAAATGCACCTAATTGCTAACTGATAGTTACAATCAGTTAATATGAGTTGTGAAGGCGCCTCCATTCATTTATTTGATTATTTTTATTATTATTTATGAAGTGGAGACAACTAGGGGGCCTCCAACCACTTTTGATGACCAGTTTGATTTCAGTTAACCTCATCGAGGTTCATTGGAGTTCATGATGCGCTACCACTTGTTGATTAGCATGCAGTGACATGTGTCTAAGCTACTTTCAGTTAGACTCGGTCATCCATTGCACTCCGATACAGTTAGGGCTCAGTTGAGTCAATCACGGCTTGATGAGTGGGTTAACTAGGTGTGTTTACTATGGCTGACATTCAGTTAAGCTACACCCATTCATTCAATTCAAATGACCTCCGTGGGAATTCGAATTGTCTTGGCATTCATGCGTCTTACATGATCATTGTATTGTATTACTCATTCCTTATTAACTAGACAGAGTTGATACTCCTATTGCAGCACCATTATGCCATTTTCATGCTTAATTGTATGAAATCTCTTATGAGACTGTGTTTTAGTCCCTTGATTAATGTGACAGATTAATAAATACCTAGAAAACATAGGGTAGAAGATAGGATAACCATGTGGTTCAAAACGAAAAAGGAACCAAGATGCTACCAAGGAGGGGAAGAAAAAGTGGAAGGAAAAGGAGAAGAAGATTACTGCCATGGCACATCAGTGCAAGGATTCGAAAAGCCATTATAGCCATTGCACTATCAATGCTTAAACTGATAAAAGTGTTCGAAGCTACATAATGAGACGAGCCCAAGGAATCGCAAGAAGGACACCAAGAAGAATAAACTTATGGACAGCAAGTCAAGAAAAGAATTAAATATCAACGCAGATATGGAGGAGAAGATTACATGTACCATCGTGGAGAAGGAGGAGAATCTGAGTAACCTTTAGAACAAGGAAGAGAAAGAGATGATGAAACTCATCCACATCAAGATCCAGGTCAAGCAAACAAAGATCAACGCTCTATTCGATTTTGGATCACAAAGAAAGCCTCATAGTGGAGGATTTAGTATGTAAGCTTGGATTGGAAGTATATAATCATCCCAGACCCTACCCATTGGGCTGGGTAAATAAGTATGCAAAACTCAGAGTGGTGAAATAGTGAAATAGCAAATTTTCCATGTGTAGAGTATATTGATGAGGTGGAGATGGGCATAGTACCCCTAGATGTCAAGGTGGTGTTGTGTTTGAAATCCCCCAGATGTATATGAGGGATGTGGTTTTCATTAGGTGAGGCAACCAATAACACTTGATCAAGGAAAAGAAATCCTTCATCATCATCACACACATAAGTAAATCGAAGATGTCCCTTGTACATCCCAACAAAGAGAAAAGTTGATTAGCTCAATTAGGAAGTATATATTTCTTTTCTTATCATAAAATCAGCAAGAAGATGAATCATAGAAGTGAAGAAATACCTAGAGGGATGTACCAAAGTAGAGACATTAGTTATAGAGCCTTTTGCAGGCATACAAAAGAGTGTTCTAGGATACTAAAGGGATGCCTCAACCTAAGAGGGAGCTGGAGCACAATATACAATTATTATTGGACTCTCCATTTTTGACCATCGAACTGTACAAATAGTCTGTCATAAAACAAAATGGACTGAAGAAGCAATTGCTAGAGCAAGGCATGATCCAACCAATCCCCTCACTTTGTGTGTCACCTATCATCATCATAGCCAAGAAGGATGGGGCTTGGAGGATGTGCATCAACTAGAAAGCACTGGATAAGATCACACTCAAGAATCAATACCCTCTTCCAAGGATCAATAAATTGTTCGACAAGTTACATCATGCCAAGTACTTCACGAATTTGGATCTCAAATCGAGATACCACTAGGTTTGAGTGAAGAGACATGACATTGGAAGACCACCTTCAATATTATGCAAAGTCTATATGAATGGTTGGTAATGTCATTTGGTCTATGCAATGCACCAACTACAATTATGCATTTGATGAACGATGTATTATGTTATTTCATATATCCATTTGTTATAGTATATCTAAATGACTTATTGGTTTATAATGCTACATGGGGAGATCGTATCTCAAATCTCAAGCAAGTGTTAGATACCTTGATGAAAACTCTTAGAAAAAATGTAGCAAACCTCAAGAAATGTGAACTTGTCCAATTGTCCTTATTGAACTTGGGGTATATGAGTGGGGAGGAGAACTTAATATTGATCCTACAAAGACGAAGGGCATCACTAAGTAGCCTACTCTTACAAATGTCACTGAATTTTGGAGCTTTTTTGGGGCAGCACAATACCTTTGAAAGTTTATAACTTACTTTTCGATCGTGGCTACACCCCTCCATGCCATAATAGCTAACAGCAAGGTGTTCAAAGGGGGGGACAATGAGCTGAAAGCTTTTGAAGAGCTCAAACAAAAGGATAGTCAATCACCATTTCTCATATTGCCTAATATGCAGAAGACTTTCAAATTGAAGATCGATACAAGTGAGTATGCTAAGGAAGCAATTTTGATGCAAGGAGAGAGACCGATATACTATCATTCTTAAATGTTCCATGGTATCATCTTGAAGTACCCTATCATTCTTAAATGTTCCATGGCAGCAGCAAGGCATGATCCAACCAATCACCTCACCTTGTGGGTCACCTATCATCATAGTACCAAAAAAGGATGGGACTTGGAGGATGTGAATCAACTACAAAGCATTGGACAAGATCACACTCGAGAATCGATACCCTCTACCTAGGATCAATAAACTGTTGGAGCAGTTAAAGCATGCCAAGTAGTTCACCAAGTTGGATCTCAAGTCGAGATACCACGAGGTGTGAGTGAAGAGAGAAGACATCTAGAAGACCACCTTCAATATTAGGCAAGGTCTATATGAATAGTTAGTAATGTCATTTGGTTTATGCAATGCACCAACTACATTTATGCATTTGATTAATGATGTATTACGTTCTTTCATAGATTCGTTTGTTATAGCATATCTAAATGAAATATTGGTTATAGTGGTACATGTCAAGAGAATATCTCACATCTCAAGTGAGTGTTGAATACCTTGATGAAACATCAACTCTTGGAAAACCTGTGGCAAACCTTAAGAAATGTGAACTTGTCCAATTGTCCTCGGTGTACTTGAGATATGTGATTGGAGGATAACTTAATATCGATCCTAAAAAGAAGGATGTCATCACTAAGATTCCTACTACAAATGTCATTGAATTTAGGATCCTTTTGGGGGAAACACAATACCTTTGAAACTTCATAACTTACTTTTCAATTGTAGCTACACCCCTCCATGCCATAATAGCCAGCAACAAGGTGTCCTAGTGGGGGGAGAATTAGAATAAAGCTTTTGAAGAGATTAAACAAAATATTAGGCAAACACCACTTCACACATTGCCTATTATGCAAAGGCCTTTTGAATTGAAGACCGATACAAGTGGGTATGCTAAGGGAGAAATTTTGATGCAAGGAAAGAGACCAATAAACAATCATTCTTAAATGTTAAATGGAAGCATCTTGAAGTACCCTACTTATCAGAAGCAATTATATTCCTTGTTTAAGTTCTTAAGAACTGGAAGCACTATCTGATGGTCAAAGAGGCCATCATTCACACTAATCACCAACCACTACAATATTTGTAGGCCAAGAGGAAACTACATCAGACGAGACATTATAAGTGCATGGGATTCTTAGAACAATTCCATCTAATCATCAAGTATAAGAAGGGGAGCACAGATATGATGGAAAACATGCTATGAAGGCCACCTAAATCCAATATTACAACTTTGGTAACTTGTATGCACATGGAACCACATTTTACCCATGAACCATATAAGGAGTACATAGAAGATGAGGACTTTAAGGAGGTATTCCAGCAACTGCAAGGAAAATCCCATGTAGAATAAGGTGACATCAAGTCTGACTATCATCTCCACTGTGAGTAAACCTACAAGTTGGATAACCTCTATGTTCCTCAAAGAGAGAGGTTGCGACTTATCAGAGAAGCATACACTTCAAAAGTTGCTAGGCACTTTGGTGTAGGAAAGAGAATTGAAAGCTTACAAAGGTATGCTTACTGAGGTTTAATCCAAGAATATGTAGCTCAATTTATCAAAGGATGCATACATTTTTGTATAAGCAATCCCAGTAACATAAATCAAGGTCTGTACCATACCTTACATATTCCTATGAAAACATGGGAGAGAATATCTATGGATTTTGTAGGTGGTCTTCCAACCACTAGGAAGGAACATGACTATTTATATGTGGTAGTTGACAAATTCGACAAGATATGCATTCTTATGACTTGTAGAAAGATAATCGAAGTATAAGAAGCATCTACATGTTCTTTGAACAAGTTTGAGTGCACTTTGGGATACCAAGGAGCATCATCTCAAACATGGATACAGATTTCAGTACATTTTGGATTACACTTTGGAAGATATGAACACTAACTTGAAGATATCTACAAAATTCCATCCACAAACATATGGACAAACAAAAGTAGTCAATAGGAATTTGGTACAGTATTGAGGGGTTATAATCAAAAGCATCCAAAGACATGAGATTAAAATAAGATTTACATGCAACACTCTTATATTATAGAAGTCCACACTATCATCGGTAAGTCCCCTTTTGAAACATGTTTTAGATACTTTCCACCCTTACTTCTAGAAGTTATTTATGGATGGAAAGAGGGCGTGAGGGAAGACACCATAGGTGAAGCATTAAGAGCTAAAAGTTTAACTAAAAGACTATGGAAATCCATCTACTAGTATAGGAGGCATTGGAGAACTCATAAGAAAATTACAATGCAAGACATGACCAACAGAGGGTTCAAATAACATTCAAGGTGGGCGATAGAGTATGATTACACCTAAACAAAGAAAAACTACAAGGTCCTAGTAAGAAGATCAAATCTCTATGGTATGGCCCTTTCGAGTATTGAACAAGGTGGTACATATTGCCTATATACTTAGTGTACCCCCATACATGCATATTTACTCTGTAGTGAATGTGGAAAATATGAAACTCTATGAACCTTCCATGTTGGATCGAGAACCTAAGTATGTATTACCTTTTGGGGAGGACTTATCATCAGAGGCTCAAGAAGAGTTATCAAAAGACACAATTTTGCATAAGAAGTCAAAAATACTTGGTACTGATAGTTTGAAACTTTGGTAGGTCGTGTTGAAAAGAAACTTCTAGGAAAGGCTAAAAGATACTCAATCGAGAATGTAGTGAACAAAATTTCCTCACTTCAATTAGTAAAAGCTTTTGGGAACCAAAAGCCTCCCAAAATGGGTCGATATATAATTTTTTACTTACTTGGAACTTTTGGGGATAGGAGATTGAGTGAAATGGCTTATCAAGCTCATTTTATTGGCATGTTTCATTTTGTAGATTTGGGGTACGAAACCTTCTGAAGGACTATTTAAGTTTCTAAGTGATGTATTTTGGGGTCAAATGTTCACCACTTGTTCCATGCTCCCTCACGTGATTCTGCGCTCTGAGACCTTTCCAATGGTCAAAAAATCACCTCAAACGAAGTCTAGATGCAAAAGTTACGCCTCCCACAAGTTGACCTATCTAGTTGACAACCATGGTACTAAATGGATTCCATGTCGGCTCTCATTTCACAAACATGTGGACCTAGTCACATATGGACTTCAAGAACATTCTAGAAGGACCCAAACCCAAACCCTAATGCAATGTTGGGGAATGCAAAAACCTCAAATATTAACCTTAGATGATTGTCGGGATATTTTAAATACTTGGTCATTAGGAGGAGAAGGGGGTTCCATTTTTTTGATGTATTGTATTGTTCCATAGTTGAGCAACAACACGTGTGTGATTGCTAGAGCATAACAGAGGAGATATGAGATTCTATAGTAACCATTATGTGCACAAGGTCATAGGTAACTCCATATAGACTACCATTTCCTTTGTATTTACAATTTGACATAAAGAGAAAGGAATAGCCCTCATTTGTGGTTAGGTTTTTCCCCATAGGAAGTTTTCTCGGGGTACATCTTGTGTTATTGTGTTGATTGTGTACTTATTTGCTTTAGTTATTCTTGTTTCAATTCCATACATTTTGAATTCATTAAAAGTAAGCTAATAAAATAAAAACTAAGTTGTAAGATTCATTGTGACAAACTATTCCAGTGGAATATCACGACAATTACAAATAAGGAAATATGCTTCACAAACATAATAACAACACCAAAAACCTCCTCACACAATGAGGATCTTCTCAGATCTTGTGAGAGGCCCTTTTTCTCACATCGAGGCGGATCTATCAAATTCAACCTACTTTGATACCAATTTGAAAGGACATGGGAAGCATAAACAAGGCAAACATAGAAACCCCGCAGAGTTACAACTCTAAATTCACAGGAGCAAAATCGCTCTTATATCTATTAGCTTCAACTCCGTCACCATTGGAGTAACTTATTATATTCTTTTATATTGAAATTTTGTACGGCGAGCAGAAACCTCTCGGGCCTAACAAACACCCAAACAAGAGTACATAAACCACCTCCAAAAACATGTTCCTCCAAAACTGCATTGCGCTATCAGACCTTTTTCCTGATCAACTCATCAAAACATTGACATATTGGGCCATCAAAACATCAAACTATCAACATATAGAACATTTTCCATATCAACATTTCAACACATCAATATATAATATTATCAGAACATATGCATATTGGGCTATCACATATCATGTCATTGGGACATATCGGCTCATCAGGGCCTCGAAATCGGACCATCGATATCTTAGGACATCAGGACTTTTGTATTTCATATCATTGCACCAGCCATATGACATTAAGAATATACTTTTATGAAGATTTGAATGGCAATGTATGTGGTATAATGTACTTTCCAAATACCTCCAGCCTCAAACCTAAAGGAATCAGCACCATCATGCTTCAATTGCCAAGGTTTCATTATATTTTGTTGTAGAATGTTCTTTATCTTCCAAAGCTGCAGAGAAACTTGTTGTCTCTTGTGCACATTCTACAACAAGGCCATTCCATCCTCATATTTCATAGGAAAAAATATAAGGAGTTCCTCTAAAAACCAAGTCATCCTGACTAGGTAGAAAGATAAGATAATGTTGAATCTAAAAGGGACATCTAAAAGAGCTCATATTTTTGCATACCACTCTTAGAATGAAAAAGTTACTTTGTCAATAAATCTCTTATCACATGCTAGATATAAAAATATTTCTAGTTTCCCAACAATCTGAAGAAGTTGAAGCAATGTGTTTTCTGTAACCATGGCAAACATAATAAGAAACTTTTCGATGATTCAAATTACAGAGCATGTTGAAAATTAGAACTGACACACTTTGATTTGTGTGGCCCCAACTTTGTTTCTTCTACTAAAGGTAATATATATCTCATAACTTTAATTGATGATTATACTCAAATGTGTTGGGTTTATTTATTCAAACATAAATCTAAGGCGTTTGAAACATTTACAAAATTTCATGTATGTATTGAAAATGAAGCACAATCTCGTATTGGCACACTTCACAGTTATAATAGAAAGGAATTTACTTCTAATCAATTTAAAAACTATCTTCCTCGGCATGGGATTATGCATAAAACCAATGTTCCATATAATCCTCAGAGAATGGTGTGGCAAAAAGAATGAACATGACACTCTTGAATATGGTACACTTCATGCTCTCATGAATGTAAAATTGATGTTTTCTGGTGATACAATCCTCTATGCAATCTGTTTGCAAACAAAATTCCATGCCATTCTCTTTCCAAGAAGATTTCATATGAAATGTTGTATGGAAACATCCCTTCATAAGCCATCTTAAGGTCTTTGAAAGTTTCACCTATTATACCTTAATCCCCAAGGAACAAAGAAACAAACTTGATGCAAGGAGTTAAAAGTGCATTTTCTTGGGATACACAAACACCACCTACACATACTATCTTTACAACGAGGTAAATAAAAAGCTTTACGACGAGGTAAATAAAAAGATTATTCTTTCAAGAGATGTGTTTTTTCTTTAAACAGATAAAAGTGGCAAGTCTATGGAGAGGCGGCTTGATCACCTAAACAAATTACCCATGTAANCCCCCCCCCCCCCCCCGCCCATTATGATGTTCCTTCAACTTCAGCAAAACAAGAGGTTCAATTGGATGATGTGAATGAGAGGATTGAAAGATTGAATCTTAGAGAGAATGAAGCACAAATAGTTGAGCTACCAAGACCCTCATAGAAACTTCCAAAGTGGGTCCTAAAGACACTTGAAAGTGATCATCCTAATAAGGTTGCAAAGATAGGAACTACAAGTTTGACAAAATAAGAAGATGGAGGTGATGTGGATGATTCAAATTCATATGAGTTATACCATATGGATGTTTCATAATGATTTTGGTTTCAATTCTCCTGCTAACATTGAACCAACTTCCCTTAAAAAAGAAACTTCTAATGATGAGTGGAAAGAAGCTATGAGGAGGGATTACAATGCTCTCATCAAGAATGGGGCATAGAAACTCCAAACCCAGTTGTTGCAAGTGGGTCTACAAGAACAAGTACAAATTTGAAGGCTCACTTGACAAGCATAAGGTGAGGCTTGTGACAAAAGGATTCGCATAGAAACAAGGAATTTACTATGAGGGGACCTTTTCCACCGCAACAAAATGTGCTACCATTCATACTCTATTGTATTTGGTTGCACATAGTGGGGTGAAATTTCATTAGATAGATTTCAAGGTTAATTTCTTTAATGGAGAATTGAAAGAAATTGTCTTCATGTTTTAGCCAAAAGGTTTTGTTGTTAAGGTTCAAGTACATAATACATGCAAGCTCATCAAGTCTTTATATGGCCTGAGAAAAGCACATGGATAGTATGAAAAGATAACATAGCATGTTTTGATATTGATTTAAACCCTTTAATCTTTATGATGCAACTTTGTTT
Organism: Pseudotsuga menziesii; assembly: GCA_001517045.1. NCBI lineage: Eukaryota > Viridiplantae > Streptophyta > Pinopsida > Pinales > Pinaceae > Pseudotsuga > Pseudotsuga menziesii. The sequence continues at coordinate 185,496 of LPNX010011137.1, read as the reverse complement.
GTCAAAAAAGTTGGATGATATGTTGTATATCTTGTAGTGCATGTAGGTGATCTGTTGATGACATTGAGCAATACTGTACCTATAAAGTAAGAAATGAAGAAAGGATTTGAGATGATAGATTTGGAAAATACCCAATGCTACTTTGGTATTGAAGTGCCTTAAAATTCAAAATATATATTATGATATTCATCTCTCAAAAGTACATTGGAGAGTTGTTGAAAAGGTTCCACATGACAAAGTGTAACAGTCTCTCTACTACAATGGAACATAATTTGAATTTCATAACACAGGAAATATATGAATTTGATGATGCAACCAAGCTCAAAAAAAACTTGTGGCCCAAGTCTTATCTACCATACCACCATGAGACTAGATATTTCATTTGATGTTTGGATCCTTTCCAGGTTCGTGCAAATACCTTGTGAAGGACAATAGAGTTCTACAAAGAGAGTTCTAAGATACGGCGGGCTCAAGCCCTTGGACCCAATTACTCTATGGTGTATGACATCAAACTAATTAGATATTCAGATTCAAACTCTTATAGCGATTACGAAAATGGAGTGTCTACTTTAACCTATTTCCTTAGTCTCATATCAGCATCTATCTCTTAGAGATCACACAAACAACCTATTCTAGCAGATTCCAAAATATTCATAAAATATGTGGTTGTTGTAAGAGCCACAAAGAAGATTATGTGGCTCAAGCAGATATCTGAAGATTAGCAATTGAAATAAGTGAATTCTACTCCTCTTCTGATTGACAATACTTTTGAAATCAAGTCGGCCAAAGATCCCAAATTCCATGATTGAACAAAGCACATCAACACAAAGTACCATCTTATTCGACACCACGCAGAGGCCAAGGCTATTCATTTGAGACATTGTTCAACAAGTAAGCCAAATGCAGACATCTCCGCCAAAGTTCTTGGAAGAGATAGGTCCCTGATAAATTCAAAAAGATCCATGGACTCACAAAACCTCTTCATATTAAGGACTGAATATTAGATACCTAATCATATGGGATTATGGCTAATTTGTAAATATTGAAAATATGTGGTTATATTTTCAGTTCACTAAACATAATTTAAAGAGTCAAGAAGTCGGAAAAAAAACCTCTTAAAATATGAAAACCTAAGGACATTGTTTTATATATTTATATGAGATTCACGGTAATGTGCTAATTAAAGCTATCCAATACTCGTAAAAATAATTAGAAGTTATGCCATAAACCCTTAAGTTTTTCCTTGTTACTGTATAATACATATTACACACATCAAATTGAACATTAAATGAAACACCATAAATCCCAAGTTTTTATTGGATAATACACACCTTAAACTAAAGCATCCAAGTGAACTAAGTATTTGTTTCACTGAGAATTTAAAGAATAATTTATGACTACGAATTCTTCGAAACCTGCTTTTGCTATCTTCATAATGCCTTTACAAAACGGCAAGATATTTATCACAAGTCTTGCATATAACCAACCCGATTGATCTGTATATCTCTTGTATCAATGATTTATAATTATATATTTAGAAAACTAGTTCTTCAATTTCCCATTCAGTTTTATCCCACCCGATCAAAAAATAATATTGAAAACCAATCCGATTACTCTTTTAAACCACTGCGAAAATAACCAAAAAAATATGTCCAAGTTAAAATTCTTCGAATTTTCTTAAAAGAGAAGGTACCTGACTATCTTGCTCTTTCGTTGTATTAGTTATGTCACTTTCTAGTGAACATTTTTTATACTTTTCCAACATCTTCTGCATGCTTTACATCAAACATAAAAATAAATTATTATTAACTTTATATTTAAGATTTAAAAACAATGTCATAGGTTTATGCAAAACGATTTGAAAAAAAGCTATAACATTTCATAAAGTTATATTTAAAATAAAATTATAACAATTCATAAAATTATATCTAAAATTTTTGATATATATAAATCATATTTAAAAATAATAATATATATTTCAAACTTATATATTTATTATTTATAATTAATGTTTAAAATTGAATTATAATAAATGTGAAATTTATTTTAAATTTAAAGTAAAATATATACAAATAAACAAAAATAAAATTTAAAAATCTATGAAAAATACTAAAAGAAAATTTAATTTAATTTTCTATACATTCATAAGAATATGCATAAAAAATTAAAAAAATATTTCTATAATTATTCATAAAAATATTATTAAAAATTTTATTAATGAAAAATTAATTAAAAACTAATAACCATGTATACTTTTTCTATAATAATTAAACAAAAAACTATAACATTATCATTATATTTCAAATATTTAACTTTTTATTCAAATAAATTAAAATTAAATTAAACATCATATAACCATTTATATTCTTTAAACTTAATAAAGATCCACTAACAATAAACTATATTTGTATTTTACAAATAAAAACAATTTTCTTTCCATGCTTAAGTCTTATTTTAAATCATTGTTCATTTTAAATTCTAAACTGATAAGCAATTTTGTAAAGCCAATATAACTTATGTCCGCTACTTAGTTTGAGCGGCCTTTATATATTTAATCTAGGATATGATTTATCGTTTATTATGTAGTAGAATCTGGAATTTAACATCTTATATATTAACCAATTTTAATTAGCACAACAACGTGGTTGATGAATCTTGATAAATCACCAAATTATATGTTATTTAGTAAAATATGGAATCCAACATTTTATATACTAAAAAATTTTAACTAGTACAACAACTTAATTTGTGGTTAATAAATGTATATAAACCACCAAATTATAAAAAACAGAAACAATAATTCATCAAATAAAAAAGCCTATCAACATAAAAATCGTAAAATAATTATACACAAATATTCTAAAATCATTTTGATACCCAAAATTTAAAAAATGTATTCTAATATTTATGAAAAAAATATTAGAACACATTAGAGGTCATGTTGGGTACAGATGATCTGAGCGAGCATCCCAACTAAGCATGGGAAAACTGAGCTGCGATCTTTGTTGCCGCGTCAAAGCCTCGATCTCTACCTTAAGACCATAAGGAACATTGCAACAACAAGGACAATAAGGGTTCGTTGGTAGCCAAACAACCAGCCCGGCAAACATAAAAGACGTGTTAGAGTTTGAAAAAGAAGAGTCATCACAAATATAACAAAGGAAAAAAAACATATGAAACAGTACATTATGAGATGTAGAAGGAAAGATTTAAATTGAGGTTAGGAGGGAAAGTAGGGTTGAGGATGCAAGCAAACCAGGTAGTACTAACACTAAGAAGAAAAACTTTGGTTCGCAACTGCATTTCCGATTTTCTTTTTCCAACCTTGTACTTCAATTGTTTTTATCAAGTGCAATTTAAGAGAAATTTAGCGAAGTTTCCAATTGTAATCACAGCTTTTGAGCGAAATTTAGGAAGGTTTCCATTGTAATCACGACAACTTTTTGTCAAGAGGGAAATCATTTTGAGATTTTCTTTAAAATAAAAGGATGGTTTCCATTATACCTCTTGCAAAAGAATCATCACACTTTCCATCATACCTCTTGCAAAAGAATCATCTCTTATATTTTTGTATATCTCAAATCAAACACTGATCCATGAAATAATATTTCATTTTGAAAGAAGCTATAATCATCCTTAAGTAGATGAATCTAGTTTTCCTTTTCAATAATAAATAACAATTGTGCGTTGAGATCTTCATATTTCATGGCATGTTTTCAAATCATGCATTTACTAAAATGGCTCAAAACAATTGTTCTTACACCAAATATTTAGAAAATGCCCCACACAATTTGGACTTTCCCTAAATACCTCAAAAGATGATATATGCCTCCAATTATGTTATAACTTATTTTACCCAAAAAAGACTTTTCACCTCGTACCCTCTTTGAAAACGGTTTTCAATCTCTTAGTGCCAAGTGTCACCCTCCCAAGTAGGTTATTCATCTTCTAAATATTTTGGCTGGCTCATATCAATCATCAATGTAATATATAGGGCCTTGGATTCTAGAAACAAGGCTCTCCATCAATGATGCAACAAAACAGTAAAATGTAATCTATTTCACCCTACCTCAAATAGATATCAAGTGTGTCCAAGTGGAACATCAAGGCCATCTGTTTCTAAAAAACCACCATCAGGTCATCAATAGTCATCCACACCTTCGTCCTTGGCTTGGATCATGAATAGTGCACAAGAAAGATAGAAAATGGCTTATAACCTCCCTAACATGTTTTGTAACTTGTATCTTCCACTGACCTCAACGCCTTTTGTTATAAACAATGAGGGAGGAAAGTCAATGAATATGCAAAATGAACCATACATTTTCAACGGATAGTATTTTCCCAAACAAAATTAAGTGGTTCTTCATTAGCAAATGAACTATAATGTCCTATGCTTAATTAGTCAAACAAAGCAAATCAACTTGACCTAGGATTTTGCCCAAACCAAACCAAGTAGTTGTTCACTCGTAAGTAGAGTAGTTTTTCACTCGTAACTGAAGAAATACCATGAGTCATAAAGAGTCCACAACTTTGCCCTTGTCCTAGTTCATGAATGATGCTTTGGCAAGATAGACTAAGGTGTATAACCTCACGTTTAACAACTTTTATGTGCCAAAGCTTTTTGTTGTGATAGCGAGAGACGAAAAACCATGAATATGTGAAATAAAGCCTACATTTTCAAGGGAGTATTGTCCATACAAAATCAAGTGGTTCGTCTTTGGCATGTAAACTATAGATTCCTACGCCCAACTCGTGAGCTTTCCCTAGATCGCCCAAACCAAATCAAGTTTTTCTTCAGTGGCAAGTGAACTATACTGTCTAATGAAACAGAATGAAGATATTGATGATCACCAGTACTTATGGGATAGGTTCGTGAAGAATACCATTGTAAGGTTTGTTGTTACACCCAAACCTGCAAATGTTGATGAACATTTAAAACTCAGCAAAAGGCCCTATCACCAGGAGTGGCAGTTAGTCCACTTGTTTTATATTCCCAGAGATGCGGTGGTTATACAATGAGGATGTTGTACCGATACTCCAACGCCCCGCCTTCGGCGTAGCTCGGGGGAATTGAACCTGAGACCTATGCTCTGATGCCATGCAAGGTTTTCCGTTACACCAAAAACTGCAAATGCTGATGAACATTTGAAACCCAGCACAAGGCCCTATGCTCTGATGCCATGTAAGGTTTTCCGTTACACCAAAAACTGCAAATGCTAATGAACATTTGAAACCCAGCACAAGGCCCTATAGTCAGGAATTCCGAGAGGTGCGGACATTATACAATGTGGAGGCTGTACCATGTGGAGGTATATATACTTGCAAAGACACTTAGTTTTGTGAAGATAGCTAGATGATAAGCAAAGGCTAAAATACATAATTTTATAACAATTATTCATACCAGATTGTTAGAGTTAATATAATAACAAAATAAATACTAGATTGTTACAACTTGCCTTCTTTCTTTTTGGAACTCTGTCAAAGCTTTAAATGAATCTGGCTCTCTAGGATCTTCTTCAACTACGAAATGCCACATATCTTGTAATTTCAACAAATTACTTACTTTGACTTCCCATATTCCATGCTCTTTTTGGAGTATCAGCTTTTACAATATAATGAAATAGTGAATAGTCTATACTATCTTGTATGAGACATAAGGCAACAACTTGCCTTCTTTCTTTTTGGAACTCTGTCAAAGCTTTAAATGAATCTGGCTCTCTAGGATCTTCTTCAACTATGAAATGCCACATATCTTGTAATTTCAACAAATTACTTACTTTGACTTCCCATACATCATACTCATCTCCATGAAAGGTCTGCCATAAGCCTTCTCATGTTAAGAGATTTCTTACCTCTTCAAATTCTTCTGATAGTGCTTCTGGTAGCACCATCTTCAAGGATCGATCTTCTTTTCTAAATCACAACTTCCAATAAGATTGGATCTATGGGTGTGTGCTTTCCACTTTGTGAAAAGGCTTACCCAAGAGATAAAACAAAAACCTCTGTTCGTTCCATTTCATCAATGTGAAAAGATTCTACATATCGTATCGTATTTTGCCATAGGTCCAAAACCAGATCAACCATTAGCAGCATTAGCTATTCAATGGGGAGCTAGACTACTAACAAAAAAATCGAGGGATTACAATTTGACTAACAACCAATATCGAGAGCTAACCCCATTAAACTACTAACAACCGCGTTTAGCTAACAACAAAGAGGGGGATCTCATGACCTCTTGAACTGCTGATATTTACTAGGGTTGATTGACGTGGTCCCTTGCCAAGGCGTATGGCTCTGTTCAAACAATATATGATAATATAATCCGGACTACATCTATGCATAATGAGCATGTAGTCGTTGTAATCTGTCCATAGAAACAACACAAATAGGTCAATCTCTCGGGTTGTGAGCGAAAAGCCATACAACCAGTAGATCCCACTAAGGCTATCTTCTACCCCACTGGATCATCCCTTTCTATTTCAACATGGGACCTGACTATTTGGCTTCTTATTTAAAACACCACCTTGCTATTGGGTACTTAAAGCACTTCATACACATGACCAGATCTCTGGTATTAGCCCACACCTGCAATGCAGCTGATTGACGTGGCTACCCAAGGGACCATGCTTGTGGCTAAATGGGTGGTGTGTCCCTTGGAGGGTACCTCCCCGAGGTAGGTTTTGTTGTGGCACAGGTTGGCTATAGCTCAGCATGTGGGAAAGGTACAGGGCTTCTATTAGCCCTTCGATTATAAGCTGGTATCAGAACGGGATCAGACTACCCCCTGACTTTAGAACTGCCTTCAACCTAGTCGATGGGATGGAGTTATGCCCAACCCATTCATGGAAGCCAGAAAGAAATACTCTCTTATCTAAGAGATAAAAAAAAAACCTCCTTGTGTGTGCTTTCCATTATGTGGAAAAGCTTATCCAAGACAATAAGGAATGGATCAAGCTATCCACTCTGATACATGTTAAAGATTACAAAAGATAGAAGACAGAAAGACTAAAAGAGAAGCAAAAAATGGCAGAACACTGAATGGGCATAAAAATTGCCAGATCAATTGAAGTGCCTTGTCAATATTAAGAAGCAGTATGTATAAGATACATAATAGCAAAGCTATAGGTAAATATCATGTGTCATCAAATACTATGGGTCACTAATTCTAGATAATGTGACCAACTTAACTAATCAAATAACTAATTAATTAATCCACTGTCATAACAAATAAAATATGGGTGGATAGAATACCAATTTTCAGATAGGATGCCGGCTAATATCAGTAAAGGATAATCCGTCACTCAGTGCATTGAGGTCTCTCAATCTCGTCTGGTTACATTACAAGAATAACCATAATCCTCTGAAATTGTACTTTAAAAACAAAATATATCATATTATATTATATAATATGAATACATTGCTGGGCGGTAAGAGAACTGAACACACAGTAGCTCACCAATCTTGTCGCGGTCCATTGCACAAACAACTCAATGTATGCCTTCAACGAAAAGAAAATCTAGCTCTACTTAGAAACGGTTGGATCTTGGACCAATGACTACACAGGTATCATTCAGAAACCTACAGTTTCAAAATCCAAAATAACTGCTAATACCTTGACCATTCAACTGCAGACACTCAGACAGCTATGCCCATTGTTTTTTCTTGGCGCAAATACCGTTGGCCAATCATATAGCCAACTCAGACATTCATGCAACTGTTTATTTTATTTTTTATAGAAGAATAAACCAGAGACCCTTGTGTCTAAAACGCTGCTACTGAATGTTTGATTGCTCTCTGTATGGTTTTGCAAGTCTTCACTTGCATAAAGAAATAAAACACACTAACCCAAAAGGGAAGACAAATAATTGCAAACATTTATACAAGATAGCAGTCTAACAGTTATGGAAAATACACATTAACCACACACCTGGGATTGGCGAATTCGTAGAGCTTCCCTCTTGGGGAGAAAATCATAAATCCCAGCTCGGCATCGCAGTGCACCGAGAGCTCGTAAGCTTTCTTGAGCAGCCCGTTCCTGCGCTTAGAAAACGTAACCTGCCTGCTCGTAGCGTTCTCGATTCTTTTCATCTGGGTTTTGCCCCTCACCATTATCCTCCCCCTTTCTTTTCTGCCCTCAAAACTGGTCACTCACATCATCTCAGGCAGATGAGATCTGGGATAGAGATCCATCACACAATAGAAATCAAGAATCGCTAAAATTGAAAACCTGTAATGGCTGCCGACAACTGAACCATCTCTTGAACCCCAAAAATTGAGAAAGAGAATCCAATAGCAGAGAGGCCAAAAAGTAGTAATTACATGTACGTTTACCCAGGCCTCTCAACAATCTACCCCATTTAAATTCTAACCCGTGGTCTTGATTTTGTCAATTTCCAGTACGTTTTCTCACCTACATACCTATACATAACAGTACAGTACAAAATAACATACCAATATACCAAACCGAATTTCCACATCATCAACATGACAGAGACTACAAATTGCTTAAAGTGGACATTACCCAATGTGGACCAAAATCTACTTAAACTTCTTCATTTTGAAGTTGTTCACGTGACAAAGCGTACGAATTGTTTAAACTGGCGCTTTCATATATTATTTCAATGTCTGTGTCTGACCTTTTACATTAATGTGTTTCCATAACCAGCACGCTCATGCACTCTGATACGCGACATTTAGGAAGGTTTCCATTGTAATCACAACAACTTTTTCTCAAGAGTGAAACCTTAAAAAACCATTATTTTGAGATTTTCTTTAAAATAAAATGGATGTTAGATTTTATCAAGACCAATGTCTATCCAAATGCTATGAAGTCAACATGAAAGAGCAAGAGAGTTTGATTGGAAAAAATGAGACATAATTAATCCCAACTATGAAATTCCAACCACACAAATAGCATGCAATCATTAAACAATGAAAGAATATTCATAACATGAATTTCAATATGAAGTAGACAAAGAAGGGCACACTTCTAATCAAACAAACAATCAACAATACATTTTCTCCAAATTAATGTCACAACACGATCAAGAGAATCATAACGTGCAATACTCAACCTATCTCCTTAATTAGGATAAACCTAACAAAGAAGTTACAATACTAAATATCCCTCTATAATTCATACTCAATCTTTCTCCTTAACTAGGATAAACCTAACAAAGAAGTTACAATACTAAATATCCTTCAATAATCCATACTCAATCTTTCTCCTTAAGTGGGATAAACCTAACAAAGAAGTTACAATACTAAAAATCCTTCAATAATTCATACTCAATCTTTCTCCTTAAGTAGGATAAACCTAACAAAGAAGTTACAATACTAAATATCCTTCAATAATTCATGGCAAAATAAGGTCTAGCGAGGGTTTAAAAAATAGAGATAAAAAAACCTCATATTAGACTTGTCCTATGGCTTCTTCCTCTAAAAGATATTAAACTAAGCTTGAAGGGGAACTCCCACACTTTCCATCATACCTCTTGCAAAAGAATCATCTCCTCTATTTGTATATTTCAAATCAAACACTAATTCATAAAATAATATTTCATTTTGGAAGACCCTATAATCATTTTTAAGTATATGAATTTCGTTTTCCTTTTGAATAATAAATAACCATTGTGAGTTAAGATCTTCATATTTCATGGCATCTTTTCAAATCATGTATTTACTATCCATTTTAAGGTTGTAAACTGTCCGCAATGCCACATGATATGTAGAAAATGTCCCAAACAATGTTCTTACACCAAATATGTAGAAAATGCCCCACACAATCTGGACTTTCCTCAAATACCTCAAAAGATGAAATATGCCTCCAATTATGTTATAACTTAGTTTTTTCCAAGAAAACTTTTCACCTAATCACCTCTTTGAAAACGGTTTTCAATCTCAAGTGCGCCTTTGACCAAGTCTAGGTGTAACTTAGTGCCACCTGTCACCCTCCCAAGTAGGTTATTCATCTTCTAAATATTTCGTCTTGCTCATATTAATCATCAATGTAATCTAGGGCCTCGAATTTAGAAACAAGACTCTCCATCAATGATGCAACAAAACAGTAAAATGTAATCTATTTAGCCCTACCTCAAATAGATATCAAGTGTGTCCAAATGGAACCTCAAGGCCAGATCTCTTTATAAAAGACCACCATTAGGTCATCAATACTCATCCAGGCCTTTCTCCTTGGCTTGCATCATAAATATTGCACAAGAAAGACAGAAAATGGCGTATAAACTCCCAACATGTTTTGCAACTTGTATCTTCCAGTGAACCTCAAGGCCCTTTGTTATGAACAATGAAAAAGGAAAGTTACATTTTCAACAGATAGCATTTGCCTAAACCAAATCAAATGGTTCTTCATTATGAAATGAACTATAATGTCCTATGCTTAATTAGTGAAACAAAGCTACGTTTTCAACAGACATATTTGCCCAAACCAAATAAATGGTTTTTCATTATTAAATGAACTATAATGTCCTATGCTTAATTAGTCAAACAAAGCTAATCAACTTACCCTAGCATTGCCCAAACCAAATCAAGTAGTTTTTCATAGGTAAGTGAACTACTACAATAAGTCATAAATAGTTCACAATTTTTTCCTTGTCCTAGTTCATAATGATTCTAGCAAAGATAGAACAAGGTGTATAACCTCACGTTTAACAACTTTTATGTGCCAAGGGTTTTTGTAGGCATTTATGAACTCATTTGGAGGCGTTTTCCATCCAGAGTGTTGGAATATCCGTCCATTTCTGAATATAATGTGGATTAATAGTCACAATGTTGTAATGACAAACTTTACTTGACATCAAAGAAACTTTACATGATATCAAAGCTCAGGTTTCAAGTTCAGAGCTCAAGTCCCAAGTTCAATTCTTCTCAATTACATAAAAACAGGTGTTAAAGTACCAATTGAATAACTCTCAAAAGAATTAGCATGAGCACAAGAATAAATCTCCTACTTCGAGGTTAGTAATCTCCTTTCTATCAAACTGATTAATGGAACAAGAAGGAAGGTAGCAAGCATGATTGTTTGAGAATGTGGAAATATACTTTTGGGAAAAGGCGATGGAAGGGAAACTTATAATTCATTATGATTACCACACGCACTTCCAGCAAGGTGGTGTAGAAGTGGCAGAATCGCTAATAGCAATTAGAGACTCCTTTCTCATATAAAACCGACGACAATGCTACGAAAGAGCCTAGTAAGAGCGGGTTGTGGTATTCTCTTTTCCGGTGTTGTGGTATTCGTAATGAATGTTGAGGCCTATGGTGTTGGGAGTGTTAAGGATTACACAAGACTAAAGGAGAAGCAACAAAAAAAGATGGTGGGATCCACATAGGGCAATTGAATTGTCTGGGCAATTGAAGTATTTATAAGACTATATAACAGCAAAAGCACAAGTAAATACCACGGGTCACTAATTCTACTTAATGTGACCAACTCAACTACTCAACTAACTAACTAATTAATGCACTAATGATAGTGGTCCCTCCAGATCACAATTCTTAATAGAATACATTTCAGCTCTTGTTAGAGAGCATTCACATCTTCGAGTTCCTCATCAATGGAAGCTACTTCATCATTTTTTTAAGCAGATTAAAACAGGCACAGCAGCTTGTATAGCTAGCACAAGCGTTGGAGGGGCACTGTACCAAAAATTGGTGTAAGAGACCAAGGTTTTTTTTTCTTTGGTCTTTTGGATCTTGATGCTAAGTAATCTTTCTTCAAAGTCTTCTTCAGCTTTTCGAACATAGTGCAAGTCTTCTTCTTTTGTTTCAACATGGTTTTTTTTGCTAACTATTTTACATAAAAGAAAACATATGCCAAGAGGAATGTGCAAATATATGATGGAACAAACAATGGGCAATTGAATTGCCTTCTCAATACTAACCCAAGTATTTGTAAGACTACAAAACAACAAAACCATAGGTAAATAATATGGGTCACTAATTCTACATAATGTGACCAACTCAACTACTCAACTACTCAACTAACTAACTGATTAATGCACTATTATAGTGGTTCGTTATTGAATACATGGATTAAACCATATAACATCAATCATCTAGTAGTTATTGTTGGAATATTGGACAATACTGAGCGAGGAGGGGGTGAATCACTATTGATAACTTTTAACAATCAAAACCACTTTTAATTTATTCATTAACACACATAATCAACAAGATACACAGAACACAAATTTATCGTAGAAGCCGAATTGAGAAAACCACCAATACTTCGTATTACTGCAAAATTATATTTACAAATAGTTTATGCCTTCTTCTAAAGACAAGGATGCTACAACACCCTATTTACCAGCACCTAGTGGAAGGAAGCTACGGCCACCTATTTACCAGCTACCACTAGAAGGAGGCTACAACCCCCTTGCAGGAATGTAGCATTTCTCTAGCACTTCCCATCCACCTTTATATGATAATTCAATCTTTGACTTCTGTACACCTATGAATCTTCCAATTGGATGTACAGAGGCACTTATTTGAGAGTTTAAAGCATTGTTTATATGCCCTCAAACATATCTCTTCATCTAATAGTCATGTATCTTCATTGTGACTTTCCACAAAAAAAACTAATTCAAAACTACCTCTCTGTTTATTATTTTTAACATTTTTTAAATTTATTAGTCACGACCTTCCACAACGTCCTTTCCGCATTTTTCTTTCCACAAGTTGTCTTTCCGTTATTAACCTTCCCCAACGATCTTTCTGTAAAGTGGTGTCTGCAACGCTCCTTTCCGCGGTTCAAATTTCTGGAATTAACCTTAAGTAATGTTCTTTCTACAATCACCCTTTCCGCAATCTACAGTAAATCCTTACTTTCGCAATTGCAAATTGCGGATTGGGGTCTTCTTTTCGACTTTTCTCGAAACAGCTTCCGCAATTCGTTTTCTGCAAAACTTCTTCTACAATTGCAGATTGCGGATTTGCTTTTCGATTTTTCTCAAACATGACTTCTGCAATAGTCTTTCCATGTTTTAACAAGCTTGTACCTTGGCATTGCTAAAACTATTATAGACCATTGATCTTTCTCTCTCTTACGATCTAGATCGTCTAAATATTCATTCCATAAAAACTTAGCGTTATAATGCTTCCAACTCTGCTTGGCCAACTTGTGATATTTTGTCTTCCACAAATCCCTTTGGACTATCATCAATGTTGACTTATGATCTTATGTTGATATGATGTCCATTTAATCAACAATCTTTTATTCCTTTGTCATTACTAAAGTCCTTTGACATCAATGACAACCATATTCAACATTCTCCCCCTTTGGCATTGATGTCAATGATTTCTTAATTTTTATTTCTCTCCCCCTTTGACATTAATAACAAAGGCTTCCTTTTGACAGCTCCCACAGTCAACATATCTCCCCTTAACATACTTTTTTTTCTCCTTTTTGTTCACTATAAGGGGATTAATCCCAACTTATGTCTAAGATGCTCAAATGATTTTTTGGGTAGCGACTTAATTATGTTGATGTATTTGTAACTTCAGAAGATATTCTGATGTATATTATTATTGTTTGTTGTTGTAACCCCATTGGAGATGTGTGTCACCCCTTTACAAGATGTCTAAATTGTATTTAGACCTTGAGGTACAACCTCCGTTGTAAGTCGAGGCAATGGTCCCCAATGTAACATCATGTAATATGTAATTGTGTCCTCTCTAGGAGAAGTGGGCCCCATGTGAGATGACATGTAGGATCGAGTCTTATATTTGGTCAATTACTTGAAAGGGTATAAATAGGGAGGTGCTCTCCCTCATTTATACACACCTCACACACTCTCTAAGGCATGGGAGAGAGAGAGACAGTCATAGGAGGAGTGAAAGATAGTTGCAGAATGTTTCTTATTACTGCTTTTGATCATCTTACTATTTTGAAGAAGGTTGCAAGGTTTTCTCCTTTATGGTTTCCCCGATGAAAATTTTTGGTTCTTGTGCATCTTATGCATTTTACTGTACTTGTTATTCTTTCAAATAAAGATCCTAGATAATTTAATCATATCTTAAGAAAATCTAACATGGTATCAAAGCCTCTCTGAAAGAAGGCACTATGCAGCTGCAAGAACTAGGGCTTTCTAGTTGAAGGTGTTCCCTCCGCAAATCATAAAGCAAGGATGGCTAGGCTAACTTGCCTCACTAGGGCGCATTTATTGGTGGTAGAAGTTTCTGAATCAGATAAGTTTTACTATGCAGCCGAAATATAGCTACAATGGAAATTAATGGAAATTAGGGTTTCATGCCTCAAAACCCTAGAAGACTAAATTTAGACATTCTAGAACTTTCGCTATAACGCGAGATTGGAGAAGGATCAAAAACCTAAAGTTTTACAGGACGAAGAGAAATTCATGTTGTACACTGTGTAAACGTTTCAGCCTCAAATTCACTATATTGCAAGAGATATGGTTCCTCCAAATCAAGGTTCCGGCCTCCTCCAGAATACAGTGATAAACAGGTGACCTAGCTATATTTGCTATATCTCGGGTTAGGAAGATCCAAATGAAATTTCGCAAGATGTTCCTGGTAGGGAACAGAATGTAGTTTCTGTGGTACGTTGTTTAGAACCAGAATGTGAAACAATGACAAGTGGAAGTCTGTACAAGTTCGATATGCTGAACAGTCCCCAAAATAGACACCTCGAGAAACTCAGCATAATCCCCACTTGGAGAAACCATTTCTACACTAACCTGTGGGGTTTGAAAGAAGACTTGTCAGATAATCACAGTGAGAAGTTTAAGACTTTAAGGATCCGAAACTTCGGAGATACAACATAATCAATATCAGTCATTTCTATAGAAGAAATTGGAAAACTAAGGCTTTCTGTTCCGAGATTCCCTCGACTATTTTCAGAAAAGGAGTACATTGGACAACTCGCCTTGAAAAAATCCATCTTTCTATCCAATCAAAAGTTTGAAATTCCAAGATTTGAAAATTAGGGTTCTCTGACAAACCCCAGATCAGCTAACTCAAGAACCAAGACAAACACCTCAAATCGGTAAGATCTAAATTTTTGCTATTTACATTTGAAGTTCTCATTTCAAAATGACTAATTACACTAGCTTGATAACAAGCTTGGTGAATCTAACAACTTCTGAGTATGGAAGTATAGGACCTCTGTGATCCTTGAAGAAATTGACCTAGATCAATATTTCAATAAGGAAGTTCTAAGAACTAGAGGAAGATAAGGCTAAGGCTAGAGCCAAGAGAATCATTGCAGATTCTATTAAAGATCATCTCATCCCTCGTATCGTCCTTGAAGACACCAAAAGGAAGTGTTCGATGCTATGACGAAGCAATCAAAGAAAAATCAAATATTGTTATAACCACCTTGAATGGCTTCCCAAGATCATGGGATTCATTCATTCGAGGAATGTGTGCCAGAAGGAAGTGATTACCTTCAGCAGACTCTAGGAAGAGTGCACACAAGAAGAAGCTCGACTCATAATAAGAGAAGAGAAGATGAGAGCAACTAAACATCAAGCTCTCATGATTCAAAAAGATCCCTCAAGAGATGAGGAATATGAAGGACTCAATTCTTGAAGGCATAGGCTGCAAGAAGAACTCTTCAACAATGTTCAAGATAGAGGATCTTAGTATCGAGTGACCCTAGATGGATACATAGAATATTAGTACCAGTGGAAGCTACTCGTCACTCCATTACAAAATGTTTCAATACATAGAGTACGAAAGGCAGAGGGAGAATGATGCTCCGCTTTAGAGGGAGTGATTGCAGAAGATCCTGAGGTTCAACATGGTACGACAGGATGGACATCTTACTGATGGCTCTAGGATTTACTGAGAGAAAAGTTGATTCCAACCTTTACTTCAAGGTTGAAGGCAAATGACCAGTGATGCTCATGTTATATGTCGATGACCTGTTCCTGACAAGAAAAGAGAAACTCATTAAAGATGCAAGAAGGAGACTTGTTGCCGAGTTCGAGATGAAGGACTTGGGTATGATGCACTACTTTCTAGGCATGGAGGTGTGGAAGAGTGCGGATAGAATCTCCCTTGGAAAAGGGAAGTACGCAGCGAAAATCCTAAAGAGGTTCGGGATGATAGACTGCAAGGCCATCGCCACACCTATGGCATCGAACCTGAAGCTATTGAGTGATGCTTCATCAGAAACGGTTGATGCCACGATGTATTGTTAAAAGATTTGTTCATTAATGTGCCTGACGAATACAAGACGAGGCACATGCTTTGTTGTAAACGACCTGAGCCAGTTTCTGATGGATCTGAGACGTTCTCACCTGGTTGCAAAGCATGCAATAAGGTACCTGAAGGGTACAGTTGCGTATGGGATCAAGTATGATACGAATTAGAAGACTAATCTGCACGGTTATGTTGATTTGGATTAGTAGCGCCACTAAGAAGAAGAGCACCTTGGGTTGCTTCTTTAGTTTGAGATCCAGTATGGGCTACTGGTTTGGCAAGATACAGTCCTGCATGACCCTGAGTACAGCTGAGGCAAAATATGTTGCCACTTGCTCAACTATTTGTGAGGTAGTATGTTTTTTTTTAAAGCTACTATTTGATTTGATTGATCTGACTTGCATTTTTTGTATGATGCAGAGAGGAGCAGTGAAGCTTCAATATGTGATCCAAATCGAGATCTCTCTCGAGAGGGAGTGATGAGTTCTAGCATAGCCAACGAGACAGGTTGTTTGAGCATAAAATCCTGGTGAAGCTTGTAGGTTGCTCAGACGTAATCCGTCCTGTAGGTTGTCCTCGGATGTAATCAGTCCTTGCGAAGCTCGCAGGTTATCCTTGGACATAATCATTCCTGATGTGATTCTATGCTAAAAATGGCTAGAGTAAAGTTTGAATAATTCAGAGATAAGCGCGGTGTACTTCAAATCGAGGTTTCTTCCAAGGGGAAGTGATGAGTTCGAAACACGCAAATACACATAAGCCTTTCCTACATGGTGGCAAGCTAGGCCTCCCATGGTCGCGATGCAAGTGCAGAGCCTTTCCCGGATGGTAGTAGGTGTGTCCTACCATGCCGGTGGATGTAAGTGTTGGGAGCCTTTCCCGGATGGTAGTAGGTGTGTCCTACCATGCCGGTGGATGTAAGTGCTGGGAGCCTTTCCCGAATGGTAGTAGGTGTGTCCTACCATGCCGATGGATTGAAGTGTTGGAGCCTTTCCCGGATGGTAGTAGGTGCGTCCTATCATGCCGATGGATTTAAATGTTGGAAGCCTTTTCCCGGATGGTATTAGGTTTGTCCTACCATGCCAGTGAATGTGAGTGTTGTGTTATGTGTATCTGGGTTGTACTCCATGTGACGATGAAGATGATCAGATAACAGTAGGGTACACAGGTATTGCAAGGCATGTAATCAGTCCTGGGATGCTCTTTCAGGTTTTGCAGTGGTATATAATCCATCCTAGGAGATCTTGTAGGTTTTGCAAGAGGCATATAATAAGCCCTAGGATGTACCTACTTGATGGCTTGCTCACAGAGATAATGAAGACCTAGCAGAGGGCTAGGCCTACATCCAGCATGAAAAAGGGTTGACACTATTGAAACTTCTGATGACAGATAGTATGGGACGATGATCAAATTATAAGAAGATGATAGCAGCAGTTATGATGAAGACTTTATGAGTCTGTGATGATGATGATGCGATGAAGACCTGCCCAGATGTGTTGATGACTATGTAGACAGAGAATACATGCCTAGTTAAGAGGGAGTGTTGATGTATTTGTAACTTCGAAAGATATTCTGATGTATATTATCATTGTATGTTGTTGTACCCCCACTGGGGATGTGTGTTACCCCCTTGCAGGATGTCTAAATTGTGTCTAGACCTTGAGGTACAACCTACATTGTAAGTCGGGGAAATAGTTTCCAGTGTAACATCATGTAATATGTAATTGTGATGTCTCTACGAGAAGCGGGCCCCATGTGAGATTACATACAGGATCGAGTCTTATATTTGGTCAAAGACTCGAAAGGGCATAAATAGGGAGGCGCTCTCCCTCATTTATACACACCTCACACACTCTCTAAGGCGTTGGAGAGAGAGAGAGACGGTCATAGGAGGAGAAAAAGATAGCTGCTGAATATTTCTTATTAATGCTTTTGATCAACTTACTATTCTGAAGAATTTTGCGAGGTTTTCTCCTCTATGGTTTCCCCAATGAAAATCTTTGTGTCTGGTGCATCTTTTACATCTTATGCATTTTAATGTACCTGTTATTCTTTTAGATAAAGATCCTAGATAATCTAATCAGATCTTAAGAAAATCTAACAAATTAATATATCAACAATCTGTTCTTTAGTATCAATATATTCTAATTTGACCACTTTTTGAGACACTTGATCTCTTAGAAAGTGATATTTTATTGGTGTATTGTATGCTTTGTTTTGGAGTGCATGACAAGATGTTTTGATGTTTATGGCACTTGTATTGTCACAATTTATTACTATTGGATATTCATACTTCACAAGTCTTCCAATGTCTGCTTCATCCAAATGACTTGAGTACAACATGATGCATCAACAATATATCAGCCTCTGCAATAGATAGTGCTATGGATGATTGTTTTTTGCTTAACCATGATACCAAACAATTCCCCAAAAAGAATGCTACTCCACGGGTACTTTTTCGGTCATCAACACTTTATGCGCAATCCGCATCAATGCATGCTTTTAAAGTGAAGTCTTGACATTTTGGGTACCATAAACCATAATCCACAGTGTCTTTTAGATATCTAAGAATTATTTTTGTTGGAGCAAGATGTGTTTCTTTGGCAGATGATTGAAATATAGGAACCAATCCCACAACTTGCATCACATATGGTCTTGTAGTTGTCACATATAGCAGGCTACCTATCATAGATCTATACATGGTATGATCCACTTCCAAGGACTCATCATTTTTGCATAGGTTACAATTAGTGATAATAGGAGTATTATCAGGCTTGGAGCCTTCCATCTTAAACTTCTTAAGCATGCCTTTGATGTATTTGGTTTCAAAAATGAAGATCCCTTTGTCTGATTGATAAACTTGTAATCCCAAGAAGAATGTTATTCACCCAACATTGACATTTCAAATTTCTTCTTCATTTCAAAAGCAAAGTTTACATTTAGTATTTGTAGATTGCTTCCAAATTTGATATCATCCACATAAACAATAACAATGATCATATTCTTATCTTCGATCTTTATGTAGAGATTACTTTCAGTGGCTCCTATTTTATATCCTTGTTGCTTCAAGTAGTTATCTAGCCTTGAAAATCATGCTCTTGGAGCTTGTTTGAAACCAGAGAGTGTATTTTTTAGTTTGAAAACATAGTCTCTATTTTCTGACAAGAGAAAACCTTCAAGTTGTTGAATATAGACTTCCTCTTCTAGTTTCCCATTCAAAAATGCAAACTTGACATCCATTTGATATACTTTTAAGTTTTTATAACATGAAAATACCAAAAACATTATGAATGCTTCAAGTCTTGCTACGGGTGCAAAGGTTTCATCAGGATCAATACCCACAACTTGAGCATATCCTTTACACACTAATCTTGCTTTGTTTCTTATCACTTTGCCATCTTCATTGAACTTGCTTTTGAAGACCCACTTGGTTCCTCCAATATTTTTGTCTGTACGTCTTGGAACTAGTTCCCAAGTTTGGTTCTTCTCAATTTCATCAAACTCTTCATTCATGGCTTTGATCCAATCATCATCTTTGTTGGCTTCTGCAAAGTTCTTAGGTTCCACCACTAATAGTAAGGCTTGTTCATTAAATAATAGTTTTCTTCTTTTATTAACTACAACATCTTTGTCACCTATGATTTGTGTCTCAAGATGATTCTTTTGTATTCTTCACCTATGATTTGTGTCTCAAGATGATTCTTTTGTATTCTTCTACATGGACCTGTTGTATCTGATCATGGAGAGTCTTCATCTTTACTTTCTTGTGAATCTTCTCTTTTCTCTTCTTCTTCTTCTTCTTCATCATCACTTTCATCATTTTGCAAGACTTCCTTTTCTTCTATATCATTATCTTGGCTTTTTATTCTTCTTGATTTCACGTCATCTTCACTTTCTTTAATTTTGTGTAGCCTTTTATTGTAACATCTATATGCTTTCTTGGTGGAAAAATATTCCAAAAATATCCCTTCATCAGTTCTAGATTCAAATTTACCAAGGTCATCTTCATTCATTTTTGTGTAGCACTTGCTGCCAAACACTTAAAATATTTGACTGAGGCAGGCCTTCCATACCATCGCTGATAACAGGTCTTGTCATTATTAACTCTAAGTTGTCCTCTATTTAGTATATAAACAACTATATATACCAGTGTTACAAATATCGCCGATATATCGGCAACATCGCAATATATCGCGATGTTAACTCACTGGTGATATATCGGCAATATATCGCCCCAATATTTTCCTGATTGTTTTTGGCGATTTTTCCCGATTTTATCGTGATAGTTGCCGATTTTATCACGATATTTGCCGATTTTTGGCGATATTTGCCGATTTTTCAAATATATTGTGATTTTTTTTCTTTTTTGTATTTTTTAATATTTTTCTATTTTTTATTTTGCCGATATATTGCCAATGTTTGCCGACATTTTTGCCGATAAATCCAATAATTTCTTTTTTGATCCTGGCGATATATTCCCCGACACGATATTTGTAACACTGATATATACTGCTTCCCTCCAATACACATCATGAAGTTTTGCTTCATTTAGCATAGTTTTGGAAGCTTATTGGACTGTCATTTTTTTCTTTCCACAACACCATTTTGTTGAGGAGTCTTGGGGGCTAACAACTGTCTTTTAATTCCAAGGGTTTCACAAAATTCATTGAATTCATTTAAAATGAATTCACCTCCATTATCTCACCTTAATCATTTGATTTTTAAATTTTTTTCGTTGTCAACTTTTGCTCTGAAAGTTTTAAAACTTCTCAAAAGCTTCTGATTTTTCTTTGAGAAATGTAACCCAAGTCATCAGTCTATAGTCATCTATGAATAACACGAAATAGTACTCTCGTTGCAAGCTTTTAGTTCTTGTTGGTCCACATAGATCAGTGTGAACTATTTCCAATGGATGTGAGGCTGTACATTAATTTGCTTTGAATTTGGCTTTAGTCTGCTTCTCATATTGACAATGTTTACAAACTGATTTTAGAGGTTTCACAATTTTTGGCAAGTCCCTTACAACTCTTTTCTTAATTACTTTCTTAAGATTTTCAAAATTTAAGTGCCCCATCTTTCTATGCCACAACCAACTTTCATCAATCATACTCATGTAGCATTGTTTTTCATTTTCTAGGATATATACATTACTTGAATTCCTTACAACGGTCCCAACACGTCTTCTCGAGTCCCT
This sequence comes from Pseudotsuga menziesii, assembly GCA_001517045.1. Taxonomy (NCBI): domain Eukaryota; kingdom Viridiplantae; phylum Streptophyta; class Pinopsida; order Pinales; family Pinaceae; genus Pseudotsuga; species Pseudotsuga menziesii. Next base: position 164,120 of record LPNX010011137.1, on the reverse strand, counting down.
TTTCTGATTTCACATTTCTCAGGGTCAAAAATGCAAATGTGTCCTTGATCACATGTTTGACTTACACTAAGGAGATTAGGCTTTAGATCTTCTACTTGCAACACATTTTTAGCTTTGATCTTGTCGTTGATAGTAGTTGTACCTTTACCAATTATTTTGGAAGACATATTATCCCCAAAAGTGACATTTCCCTTATTACCTTTTATTAGGATTATGAACTTGTTAGGATCTTCGATCATATGTTTTGAACACCCACTGTCAATATGCCATAGATTTTGTATTTCTATCGCACATAGAGCAAGCATGGATATCTCCTCTTTCTTTTTCTTCCAGTCCTTTCTATATTTTTTGTCTTGAAACTCTTTTGTAGCAGTCTTCTCTGTAGGAGTCAATAGTTTACAATCTCTTGCTACATGTCCATGGTTATTACACTTGTATCACTCTATGTCATATCGTTGAATAGGTGCATAAAAGTTATGGTTTCTTACTTTTGGTTTGATATTTGATGCAATCTTCTTGTAGTCACAAAAATTTCCATATGCTCTGCAATTTAGGGCTTTATGACCAAAATTATTACAAGAGTAGCAATGACCAAAAAATATCTTCTGATATCTACTGTCATTGGTCTTCTAGGCATCACATTAGTTCCATCTTTGTCATGAGAGGATAAAGTAAACCTCTTGTTTTCTGGCTTCTTTTCTTTGTCATATCCTAATCCAAATTTATCTTCTGCTGGTCTTTGGCTACTCAAGATGTCATCTAGAGTCTTTGAATTGTTTTCAAATATTGTATTAATAGATTTTTCATCGAACTTCTCTATAAGATGCATAATCTCTTCTTCAAGCCTTTCAGATTCTTGTATTCTCTTTTTGAACTGCAAATTTATGTCTTCTTCAATCTTCTTGGCCTCTTGAAGTCGAGTCTTTAAGTCACTAATGATTTGGGTTGACAGTTTGTTTTTTCTTCCTGCATTTTTCAAGCTCTTCAAAAGCACTAATGAGTTCAGCTTTTAGGTCTACTTATCCTTCCTCATCCGATTCATCATCTTGAGCTTGAGTTTCTATTCCCATGAATAGAATTTTTGTTTCCTCACCTCCACTTGTGTTTTCATCTCCACTATATTCCATGGTGTAAAGAATCTTCTTCTTCTCATTAAACTTCTTCTTGTTTCCGGTCTTGTCCTTTTTGAGCTTCTTTGAGGGTTCTTTCTCATCACTATCATCTTGTTTTGGATAGGGACATTTTGAAGCAAAGTGTCCGATTCTTCCACAATCAAAACATTTTAAACATAGATTTCCTTTATACTGTCCAATACCTCTCTCTCAAGCTTCTTGATGAACGGAGCTTCTTCATCATCTGAACTCTCTAAGAGATTCTTAGATGGGGTTTTAGACTTCCTTGGTTCCTTTGAAACCTTAAATGCTGCTTCTTTTCTTGAAGGTCCATTGTGTCCTCTGTTCTCATCTCATATGCAATGAAGAGCCCTTGTAGTTCATCTACTGTCAGGATGTCAAGATCATCTTGTTCTTCTAGAGTAGATATTTTTGAGTCATACTTCATGGGCACGGTTCTTAATATTTTTACAACGACTTTTCTTTCCTTTATTACTCCTCCAAGGGGCCTCTAATAGCATTGACAACTTCATCCACTCTTAAAATATATTCTACAATATTTTCTTCCTCTTTCATTTATATACTTTTAAACTGTCATTTCTATGTCTAAAGTTTGGATTTTTTGACTTTGGAGACTCCTTCAAAGACACATTTTAATTTTTCCCAAACATGTTTGGTTGACTTGCATTGCTTGACTTTTACCAATACTGAATTTGTTAAGCCACTCAAAATTGCATTTAGGGATTTTGCATTGGACTCATATTGGTCTAGTTTATCTCTTTCTATAGGTAGGTCGTTAGGTACTTTATATTCGTTTTCAACACAACCCCAGACTTTGTATCCAAGAGACATTAGTACCAAGAGACATTAGATGGCACTTCATTCTTACATTCCAATATGCATAGTTACCTTTTATAAATAATGGAGGTATTTTGGTGGCTAACCCTTCTTGTTGATCCATAGTGGTTTTTAATATGATCTTCCTTCCAGTTGTTTAAACTATAGTGAAGGATCATGCCTTGATGCCAACTGTTTGAATATTGGATAATACTGTGAGGGGGGGAATCCCAATCAAAAAACAATTTTAATTTATTCACACATAATCAACAAGATACACAAAACACAAATTTATCGAGGAAGCCCAATTGGGAAAAGCAACAATACTTCCTATTACTGCAAAATTATATTTACAAATAGTTTATGCATGCTTCTACACACAAGGATGCTACAACACCCTATTTACCAGCACCTATTGGAAGGAAACTATGACCCCGTGAATTTATCAGCTGCCACTGAAAGAATGCTATGACACCCTATTTACCAACTACCATTGGAAGGTGGATACAACCCCCTTGCAGGCTTGTAGCCTAGCCTGACACCTCCCAACCACCCTTATATGATAATTCGATCTCTGACTTTTGTACACCTATGGATCTTCCAATTCAACGTACAAACGCACTTATTTGAGAGTTTAAATCATTGTTTATATACCCTCAAACATATCTCTGCATCTAACAGTCATGTATCTTCATTGTGACTTTCCACAAACAAAATCCAATTCGAAAATACTTCTCTATTTTTTTTAACTCGATTTAAATATATCAGTTGTGACCTTCCGCAACGTCCTTTCTGCAAGTTGTCTTTTCGTAATTAACTTTACACAACGATATTTCCGTAAAGTGGTGTCCGCAACACTCCTTTCTACAACTATCTTTCCGCAGTTAAACTTTTCGCAATTAACCTTCCACAACGTTCTTTCTGCAATCGCCCTTTCTACAATCTACGAGAACTCCTTGCTTCCGTAATTGCGGGTTTGCTTTTCGTCTTTTCTTGAAACTAATTCCGCAATTTGTTTTCCACAAAACTTCTTCCACAATTGTGGATTGCAGATTGCGGGTCTACTTTTGTACTTTTCTTTAACATGACTTCCGCAATACTCTTTCTGTAATTTTAAAAAACTTGTACCATGGCAATGCTGAAACTATTCTAGACCATTGATCTTTCTCTCTCTTAAGATCTGGACCGTCCAAATCTTCACTCCATAGAAACTTTGCGTTATAATGCTTTCGACTCTACTTGGCCAACTTGTGTTATTTTGGCTTCCGCAAATCCCTTTGAATTATTTCATCAATGCTGCCTTATGATCTTATGTTGATAACGATGTCCATTTAATCAACAATCTTTTATTCTTTTGTCATTACTGAACTCCTTTCACATCAATGACAACCATTTTCAACAGTTATAACTTATAACATTATCATCAAATAATTAACCATAAAAACTTTAGTAGGATCTTGGCAAAGAAGGTAGTTACCATAACATTGTCAACCAATGATCAACCTATAATTGGAGATTTTAGTATAAAAAAGGAACAGAGCGCCTTGGAAGTGGCTAGGGAGTGTGCTCACAAAACTGGGAGAGAGTGTTTTGGGATCGAGCTTTCGAAAAGAACGAGCTTTGGAAGCAAGAGCAACAGGGTGGGGGTGCTCCCACGCAACATACGTTATGTCTTTCTTGCTTCCTCCTCTTGCTCATTTCCTATAGGTAAGTGAGGAGTTGCATCGAAAAACAACCACTTTGATAGTTGTTTATCCCACTCTTTTTACTTGGTGCTTATTTCGGTTCTACGCCAACCTGGAGATGTATTTATGAAATTCATGCTATCTATAAGGGTCGATCAAGTCCTACAAGATCTCGAAGAAATATGGATCGAATGAAATTATAAAACTCTTTTATCATTCATACATATCTTCTTTCTATTAATAAAACTCCAGTCAATGGGTTAAATTTAAATTTCACAGTATTTACCCTTTCTCTTTTCTATATTTAACCCTCAAATAGAATGATCTTTATAATTGTAGTCATTAGTGACTTTTAATTAGTTTTAATTTTCAAAACAGTTAAACTCATAGACAAGTTGAAGATGTATCTTGGTAGTGATAGATGAAATTTGTTTGTATCAATGTAATGAGTCATTCGCACATTTAGTTTGAAACATAGAAGATAGGTATTGTGACTAAGTTGACACATTCAATTTGAAAGAGGTTAAATAGGAACTCTAAGTTGTGAGTTTGAGCCTAGAAATGCATCCTATTCAGAGGAGGATTTGACAAAGGCCTCTATCTTATTCGAGAGAAAGAGATATGTAATGTCTACCCCACAAGCAAAAATAGGCGTACGAGCACTATACAAGTAGTTATTGCAACACTAAATTTTCAAGTAAATCATTTCACTGTGTGGGCTATGAGGCCTCTAAAGGGAGAGTACTAGGTATTCTACCAATTACACATATCGAGGGGTGCAAATTGAAGAGAAGGTGAGTTTACAAACCCACATGTTCACAAAATGCTCCGTATAGACCGAAAAAAATTCAAGCCTTTCTCTTTCTCTCTATTCATTAACAAAAAAAATTACATATTTGTACACAAACGATATTTTCATCAATGACCAAAATTTACATCGGGTCAAAAAACATTACAAAACCAATATCTAAATCATTGTAAAACCAAATCTCCAAAGCATTATAAGATCGTACAACTACTCTATCACTGACGATGAAGATTTGTCTATCAGATATCACCTATCGTCCTTTTCTCAACGACTAGCACTCAAACGCAATCTTATTGGTTATTGGTCCCCTCCTAGCGGCTTTTCATAAACTACCTCTCCTTGCATTCCCCAAAATGCACCCTGATACGCACGTGTCCCCTCAAACTCCTCCATCGAGGTTTCTTCCAATTACACATTCACGTTACTCAACTACATTGGTACCAATACACTATCAGACTTGCATATCGTAGTTATCCTCGACCACTTTTAGTTCCACCCCCAATATCACATGTCCACTCGACTTTTGCCACTTGCCATCACTTCGAACTTCAATATCGATGTTCTTTCTTGAGACTCCTTCAGAGAACCTTCAATATAACACAACTATGTTCATTGGGTTGTTGCCCCTTGTCATTCTGTTGTACATCTATATCGATATTCTCTATCAAGACTCCTCGCAAGCACCTTTCTTGACACCTCTAGGACAAGCTCTACGAGGTCCACTCTACTACTTCCATGTGTCATCTTCTGATTCGTTGTCGAGGTAATAATGTCGATACTTTGCACTCCACCACAAACATTGTTGAAATATTGTAACTTCAAAGGATATTCTAAATGTATTTTACTGATGTAACCCAAGGGAGACATTATTATTCCTCCGTAGGGATGTTACTATTGTAATTGGTCATCATAGAGTCATGAGGTAAAGCCTCCATTGTAAGTCGGGTCATTAGTAACCTAATGAATAATATAAAATACTGTTTTAAGTCTTCCTAGGTGAAGTCGGCCCAGTAAGTTAAGTGGGGCCAACTTATCTAGGGTAAAAGTCAGTTGACATAATGTGTATAATTAGACAAGCTGTGTTCCTCATTATAACACAGTCTCACTCACTTATGTAGCACATAGGAGAGAGAGACAAACATAACACGAAGGAGGAGAAGACTTGTTTTTAGGGTTATATCTTATACATATTATACAGAGGAAGTTTTGTTGGGTTTTCTTCCTCTTAAGGGTTTCCTACGATAAATACTGTGTCTATCTTGTAATTGTGTTTCTTTCAGTGATTTTGCATATGCTATTGTTGTGAATTTGGATTGAACACTAAAGATATATAATCTAGCATATGAAATCTTAACATGGTATCAGAGCTAGCCTAAATAGAACAGCTTTCACAAGCTGAAACTCTCTCTCCTCTCTCTTCGGAAGAAATTAGGGTTTCTGCAAAGTTTGAAATTTGAAAGATATGCTTGCATAGAAAGTTGCGCCTCCATAGAGCACATATATTGATCCTAGGATCGAAGTTTTTGGGTGGTTTAATCTCCGTGAAAGCCAAACCCTAGTTTGGCCCTGAACCAAAAAACTAGAGAAAACCAAAACCAAAAATTATGCGGAAGCTGCAACCGCGCTAGCAAGTTTTGAAGGGTGAAGATTTGTATCTCCATAAATCAGTTGGACCAACCAACTCACTTCAGTCAAGTGCATCTCCTGGTAAGGTCAACTTTTCATTTTGAGAAATTTCGATTTTTAGTGACCTCCTGGACAAGATGGCCCCAAGCACTGAGCTTGAGGATAAATTGGAAGGAATAGAAAACTTCCTAGCATGGAAGTATAGGATTGGTCTCATTCTGAAAGAGAATGGCCTTGAGAAGTACATCAAGGATGAAGTTGCAGAACCAACAGAAGTTGAAGCTAAGGAGTATTATGAACAAAACCTAATCAAGGCAATGAGGATCATTTTTTATTCTATCAAAGATCTCTTGATCCCTCAAGTGTCATCTTAGAAGACACCAAATCAAATGTATGATGCACTTTCCAGAATGTACGAGGGAAGGAACATCAACAAAAAGATGAATCTGAGAGCTCAATTTAAGGGCACCAAGATGAGCAAAGGAGAACAAATTCAAGATTATTTCACAAGGGTATCCCAGTTAAAAGAGAAACCAAGTGCTATTGGCGATAGGGATTGATCATCCCACAAAGAGATCATGTGTACTGCAAGTAGCGTCGCGACAAAAGGATCGAGAATATTGAAGTGCTACTGCAAAGGATCAAGAAGATCTAAGTGCTGTAGCAAAAGATCGAGAAGATCAAAGTACTATTGCAAAGGATCAAGAAGATCCAAGTGCTACTATGAATGATCGAAAGGTCGAAGTGTTGTTGCAAAAGGATCAAGTGATCGTGTGATGTAGAAGATGAATACATTAAAGAGTAACTATTCCAATTACTGATTGTGAAAACTTCCTATGACGCATAGATGTATTACCTTGATATTGCTGAAGATACTCTCTTTCGTTTCTCGAATAGTCTATGATGATGTTGTCAGTAGAATAACCTTCTTGTTAAGGGGGAGTGTTGAAATATTGTAACTTCAAAGACTATTCTAAATGTATTTTACTAATGTAACCCAAGGGAGATGTTATTATTCCTCTGTCCAGATGTTACTATTGTAATTGGTCATCATAGAGTCATGAGGTAAAGCCTCCATTGTAAGCCGGGTCATTTGTACTTTAATGAATTATATAAAATATTGTTTTGATTCTTCCCAGGTGAAGTCGGCCCAGTAAGTTAAGTGGGGCAAACTTATCTAGGGTAAAAGTCAATTGACATAATGTGTATAAATAGTGGAGCTATGTTCCTTATTATAACACAAACTCACTCACTTGTGTAGCGCATAGGAGAGAGAGTGTGAGAGAGAGAGAGAGAGAGAGAGAGAACATAAAAGAGAATACCTATTCTTGGGGTTATATCGTATACATCTTCTATAGAGGAAGTTTTAGCTGGGTTTTCTTCCCCTTGAGGGTTTCCCAAGATAAATATTGAGCCTATCTTTTGATTGTGTTTCTTTCAGTGATTCTACATATGCTACTGTTGTGAATTTGGATTGAACAGTAATGATATCTAGTCTAGCATATGAAATCTTAACAAACATGACACTAAACACAAATTTTCATCAATCGAAACATTTGTTGACGATATTTTAATGAAACTCCACATGGTGGCATTCAACACGATGGTTGATCATTTACTACTTAACAATACATAACACGACACCATCAATCATACCTCCAAAACTTATTCAATGCAATTATGGGACGCCTCGTCGTGTCCTTCCCTGAAATGATCTCAATTTGACTAAGCATAGCTTGAGCCTTGCTACTGCAAAACTTTAACTAAGCCAACCGGACTTGAATTCTCCGGTACGAGGGTTGGAGAAATAATTACTCCCAACATTCTCTTATAGCTATGGTTCATGCTCTCGTGCAATGTTGGTATCTTAATTTTCTGACTAGTTGTTATGCATACTAGTTCTTGAAATTTAGAGAAATAATTGTTGAATCTCTTGCAACATGCATTCATTATCACTTTATCGTGGTTTAGAAAAATTTAATAATTGTTATTGGTTCTCTCTTTCTTAGTTTGGTGGTTCACGATATTAAGAGGAAAATACAATGAACATGTTATAAGGGATGAATCATTAGTAAAAAAAACTACTCGAAAGTTGTGACATAGCATTAGACAAGCAAACAAACATTACTGTTTCTATCAACTTTAAGTGCTAGCATTCTCCAAGACATTTTATGAGTAAATGACCAAACATTCTATCTAAATGGCAAATTTTTCACAACTTACATAGACTGCCTTGGTATTTTGTTGGAGACATTAATTTCCACTTTTTAGAGTGTAGTTTAATTGTTTGGATATAACAATAAGGGATCCACATCTAAAAGTTTAGAGTGTTTAAATTTTTTAATATACAAAAGAATGGGTTTTCAAAAATAGCTGACCATAAACCTTCAGCCGTAACATTTCTTAGAAAATTAGATATTTTGAGTTGTCTCTCTCCTAATCTCTATGTATTTGTAAACAAAATCCATGCATACTCTTTGGGAATCAAGGGGTATAATGAACTCCCTTAATGTAGTGTTTCCATATATTGGGAAGCTACTCCCCAAAGTAATTCACTTTGAAATGATACACTAACATCAATAAATATGACATACATAATAGTAATTGAAAAAAACACATAATTTATGTATTTGACAACCTAAAATAAATATCAATTGCGAAGTGCAAGTTTAACGACCAAAGAAAAACCATCCTAAAACATTGACATGGTGGGTAGGGGTGACCACCAAATTTAACTCCATCTCTTTCCATTTCTATCACATATGTTGCTCATCATGATCACTGAATCAATCAATTTCAATCATTTACGCATCACCGAACACATCCATATTTCCCCTCGTGTCCCAAGGGGTCGTGTTGAATACGAACACGACGACAACACGTGTCGGACACATGTTTTTTCATGTCCGAAAATTGGGAAACAAAAAAACACGTGTTGAAGTCGTGTCCTCACACAACCCAATTCAATGTTTTTGTCCATTGTGAATAAGGCAGGATTCATTCAAAAATGAACAAATTTATAGACAATTAAAACATGTGTTGCAAGTTTACGAGCTTTCTTCTACTTGAGGAAATTCAAGTCTTAGCTATTACACATTAATCCTTTGTCTGACTTTTCATCTTGCACAAAACTACAGGAAACGACTCTTCCTAAGAGATAGTATCTATGGTTAGTGGAAATCGCAATAGGACACTAATGAAGGTAGGATTCAAACTTCCAAACCATGACAATTCAGAAGCTCTTAATGAAAAAATGCATCATCAAACTTTTACAGAATTTATCTTACAAAAACCTAACCAAATATAAATTTTGCACATCAATTGTTGTCAAAAATTTTGAATTATCCTAGGAAGGTAAATTGGAATGCAATGAAGAGTGTTGAGGTATGCTTAAGGAGCTTTGAATTTTGCAATTGCATTTGAAATTTTGAAGGAATAAAATTTCAGGTAGGAGAAGATGATGGCATGAAATCAACATTAAGTTATGTTTTCAATCTTGGAAGCATTCTAATTCCTTGGGATGGATAAAAAAACAAATTTTAATCGTAATTCTTGTTTTTTTTTATTTGCTAGAAGACAATCAAAGTTTGTTTTTATTTAGATAACTTATGAGAAATATGGTTTCAACATCTTGATCTGTCATCTTTATGTCCCATTGTAATTTGTGAATGAGAAAATGTATAAAGTATATTTATTTTAATTAGTAATTTCTATTAAATATTTGTAAATGTTCTCGTTTCTACAAAAATTGGATCTATATATCTATATTTTTAATATATATATATAACTTGTCCTAGTCTCCTGATTCCTGACGTCACTTGTCCGCTTGGGACACTCATATGTGCCCTTGGTATCCCCGCGTCAGGTGACTTGCTAGAATAGAGTTTTATCAGTCGACGAGTTTCAGATTTTAGTTTTTACACATACCTGGTCTACCTTATGCTCTTGCGGATAGATTTCAAGATTCAAAAATTAAGAGAGAGCACGCTCTTATACCTGTCAAGATATTCACCTTTGTTGTGAAATCTAATAATTTCATGATTTTCTATAAGAGTTTTATGTTAAATTTGGAGCCAAAAGTTATGATTGACATCATCTTACAAAAAAATGCCATGAACATAAACAAAAGCCTTGGGAATTGATGAAGATATTATAAGAGCTGACGAGTTTCTATGTGAAGACTACAATGTGGCTAGACTTTATGATTTTGATGTGAATATCTACAAATTAACTAGGATTATCTATATCACGTATGTATAAAATGATCATGTGGTCGATAAATTCTTTCGTGCAAAGATTACCCCTCGTTTTTACCCATTTTTCTTTCTTAAATAGGGAGGGTTACAACAAAGCCCGTGAGGTCTTGTCAACTTACATGAAGTTGAGTAGTCTCGAATATGAAGTAGCCTTCAATATTAAAATCCTAGCAAATGAGGACACTCAAGCTACGTCGGGAAATACTCTAATTAAATAAATGCTATACAAACTTTTAGATAAGAGGAGGGAGGGATAGATGCCAACGACAGCACTGATTGAGCTACTTGGTTTAAAACAGGGTTTGACTTTCATTGTTATTTAATTAAATATTTTTATTTAATTTTTTAATATTAGATTTGTTCTTCTTTGCTCAATTAGTTATTCCATGCAGACTTTTAATATTAATGGTAACTTTTAACCTCTTACTTTATAAATGTTTCACAATAACATTTGTTTTTTCAATTTTCATAACATTTTTTTTTCAAAGTTTTTTTTATTTTTAAAAGTTGTTTTTGAGTTAATGACATATAAAATCCAAAAATTATAAATCAATTTTAACAATTACAAACTAGTGTTTCACAATTGAATTTGTTAAATCACATTGTCATGGGAAAAATATATAAGATCACTGCAAAGTTATAACTAAAGAAACCAGAGTAGAAAACTTACAAACAAACTTGATGTTGCTGTTAGGAAGCATCTAGCAATCATTAACAATATGCCTACATTAGAATTATGATAATTAAGATATGGTCATTTGAATCATAAGTATTTAATTTTAAATCAAAAGAATGACATAGTGGATGGTATCTAATAATATGTCTACATTAGAGTTATGATAATTAAGATATGGTCATTTGAATCATAAGTATTTAATTTTAAATCAAAAGAATGACATAGTGGATGGTATTCCAGCTTTTAAAAGCTAACATTTAATATTTTGAATGTAAAGGTGTACTAAGAAAACAACATAGAACTGAGTTTCCAATAAAAACATTTAAGTGGAAAAGAGAACTCTTATTGAATTAGTGCATACTCATGTGTGAAGAGCAATGCAAAGCTAAATCACTTGAAAGAGTTGATAATTTTCTTTTTGTATTCTTTGTGATAAAACCAACTTCTTGTAGGTTTATTTCATATAAAAGAAGAACAATGTTTTTGAATACGTTAAGGAGTTTAGAACTGTGTGAATGACAGACATGAAAACATATCAAGATCCTTTGATCATGTCAATCAGAGAATATATTTTAAGAGAATTTTTACAATATTGTCAAGATTGGAATTCAAACGTGTAAGGTTTCCATATTCAGCAAAATGGTGTGGCTAAGATAAAGAACATAAGCATAGTTGACTGTGATTAAAACATGTTTAAAGGAAAGAATCTCTAATAATTTTTGGGGTGAGATTGTTATTTATTTAAAAAATAGAACTCCAACAAAAGTGTTTGGAGTAATCAAATATACTTTTATTGGGTATTGTGATGACCATAAAACTTAGAAATTACAAGAAGAAAGAATGCATAAGAAATAAATGGTAGATCTCAAGTTAATATGGATATATGCTAGTGCATAATGAATATAATACTGTATCCAAATTGCTTTCATACCTTCTTTATTTAGCTTCTAAACTTATCAATAAACACCTTGCTTTCATACCTCCTCTATTTAGCTTCTAAACTTATCAATAAACACCCTGACACTAAACATAATGTGTAAGCAACTTGTTCTTAGACCTCAACTCTCTCACTATCAAAGTAATTTCAAACTTAATCATAACACCAAATTATCACTTAAATTTATAAATGCTTAGTGCAAAAAAATATAATAAATATTTAATACTTAACTGATCATTGATTTATTTTTCTATTTTTATAAATTAAGAAGAGGTGAAAAAATTATAATAAATAGTTAATACAATATTTAATACTTAATGGATCATTGATTTATTTTTCTATTTTTATAAATTAGAAAGAGGTAAAAAAATTATCATAAATATTTAATACATAAAGGATCATTGATTTATTTTTCTAAATTAAGAATAGGTACATGATTAAAAAATAAATAAATTTAAAAGTATTTATTTTTACAAGATTGCACGAGGATGAAAGAAGTGTTGATTCTAGGGTAGTAGTTCAAAATTCAAAACAAACAATTTATACGAAAAAAAAGATAAAAATAACTCCTGGCTGATAAATGGATAACTTGTAATGATTCATGGATAACTCATAACTAATGAATGGATAACCAACAGTTCATCCCAGATAAACTGATAATAGGAAGAATTTGGGTGATAACATGAAAATATATATATTATTCTAAACTATCTTCCATTCCATCACTATCTCTCAACCATTTGATTCCTATCGGTGTCATCCAGCCACAAACTATGTGGGTGTGCTAGTTGTTTGATATTTTGGGGTGGACAAGCACCTATATTTTTTCTAGATTGCATGAGTATGATACAAGTGTACTGTCTAGACTCATTTTACGCAGTTGTTACAAATTCAAAATAAACAATTTCTAAAAAAAAATATAAAAAATAATTGATGCATGGATAACTTGTAGATGAAGCATATAGATAGTTTGCAAGAGATAACTCATTTTAAGTAGAATAAGGCCATAACAAGTAACTCATGACGTATTAGTGATACTTAACTTGGATAACTTACTAGCATAGATCCATCTTAAAAAGGGGATCTACCAAAGGCCGAGAGGGATCAAACCTCTCCAAGTGCAAGCCCCTTTTTAGAATTCAAATTTTGAGGAAGCATTTCAATTTATCTAATTTTTGTAGTTCTATATATATATATATATGTGGTTGTAATTGTTTGGAATCTAATTTATTTATTATAATATTTTATTATTTTAAAAAGACATGTGGCAACTCTGGAATGAATACTAAAAAGAGATACACATCTCTTTTTACTGGGCTATAGAATGGGCTCAGTAATTAATGATACTTACTTGTAACCTATTTATATTTACCAACCATAAATTAAGTGGTCTATAAGATTATAATAATTAATATTAGTGTATAATAAAGATTTTTACAGAGATAAAAGATAAATTGATAAAATACCAACTGCACATTACACCATAACTCCCCATTCTTATAAAATTCAGAGCTAAATATGCCTTCATACGATAACTCCCCAGTTTTATAGCCATTTTTATAAAATTCAGGACTAAATATGCCTTGATTGAATCCCAATTTTCAGATAGGATGCCGGCATTGAAGACACAGGACCTCTCAATCTTGTCTAGTTACACTCAGTGCAAGTCTTGAATGATTGTCCTTTAAAAGCAAAATATATCATATAATATGAATACATTGCTGGCTGTAAGAGAAATTAACACACAGTAGCTCACCAATCTGTGGCGTTCCATTGCAGGACCAACCATAATCTTCTTTGAAACTTAATGTATGCCTTAGAGGAAGAGAAAATCTAGCTCCGCTTACAAACTGTTGGATCTTGGCTCAATGACTACACAAGTATCATTCAGAAACCTACAGTTTCAAATTCCAAAATAACTGCTAATACCTTGACCATATACCTTGACCATTCAAGTTGACATTCATGCAACTGTTTATTTTTTTATAGAAGAATAAACCAGAGACCCTAGACTCCTAAACAACGGCCGCGGCCGGGGCCTGGGCCTTTCAAGAGTATATACCGGGACACATGTGTCTAAAACGCTTTTATTTCTTTATGCAAGTAAAGACTTACGAAAAATTACAGAGAGCAATCGAACTTTCTGTAGCAGCTAGGGCAAATACACCACTAACCCAAAAGGGAAGACAAATAATCGCAAACATTTATACAAGATAGCAGTCTAACAGTTATGGAAAATACACATTAACCACACCTGGGATTGGCGAACTCGTAGAGCTTTCCTCTTGGAGAGAAAATCATAAGTCCCACCTCGGCATCGCAGAGCACCGAGAGCTCGTAAGCTTTCTTGAGCAGCCCGTTCCTGCGCTTAGAAAACGTAACCTGCCTGCTCGTAGCGTTCTCGATTCTTTTCATCAGAGTTTTGCCCCTCACCATTCTCCTCCCCTTTCTTTTCTGCCCTCAAAACGGGTCACTCACATCATCTCAGGAATATCAGATCTGGGATAGAGAACCATCACACAATAGAAATCAAGAATCGCTAAAATTGAAACCCAGTAGTGGCTGCTGATAACTGAACCGTCTCTTGAACCCCAAAAGTTGAGAATAAGAATCCAATAGCAGAGAGGCCAAAATGTAGTAATTACATACGTATACCCAGGCCTCTCATCAATCTACCCCGTTTGGATACGTATACATACTGGTTGTGAAAAATAACAGTACAGTGCGAAATAACCTAGCAACATACCAAACCGAATTTCCACACTATCAATATGACAAAGACTGCAAATTGCTTAAAGTGGACATTACCCAATGTGGAACAAAATCTACTTAAACTTCGTCTATTTGAAGTTGTTCACGTGACAAAGAGTACGAATTGTTGAAACTGGCGCTTTCATATATTATTTCAATGTCTGTGTCTGACTTTTTACATTGATGTGTTTCCATAACCAGCACGCTCAAACACTTTTCATGTAAATGAAGAATGGATTATTTTACTTCAATGTATTTCCATAACTAGCACCGTGCACGCTCAAATACTTTTTATCTAAATGTAGGACGGATTATGGTAATATGTCAGAACACTCGTTTTTCGTGATTCGTGCTGAATCTCTCGCCGGTTGGAACAAGCTTTCCTAATCTTTGGTTTTTTCCTGTAAGAATTGTAATAAATAAAAGTGGTGTCTGTAATTTATCATCATCCACATTTAGTTTATTAGTAGATCATCTTCCACATTTAGTTTATACTACTAATAGAAGATTAGTTAAAGGGTCGTCAGTGAGTCGTACTAATTAAATTCAGTTGGGTAGAAAAAGGTATACCTACCAAATTTATAATTTAATATTGAAGTGATTAGAGTTGGTTGGCACGGCACTGGTCATCGTCCACGCGCCTTTATTTACAAAATTATGACCACCATTACAGGTATACTCCGTACCTGGCGAAGATCCAAATATTGCCTTCCCCAAATATGGTATTTTGGGTTTTATTGCTTTCCACAGCTTAATTCTACTTCTAATAACTATATATATATAACTGAACATCAAACCTACCATATGAAGAAAAAAAAAACAAGTCAAGTAGAAAAAACCACAAAAAACATAATGGATATATTAATTCCTGGGAAATTAAATTACCTTCTCAATATTAATGTGACCAACTCAACTACTCAACTAACTAACTAACTAATGCAATATTGATAGTGGTCAAATTACAATTCTTAACACACCCCCTTAATCTCAACTAGGACAATTCGACAATTCTTTCAGCACTATCAATGCAAAAAGATGCATGTTGGTTTATGTCTCAGCTAGAGGCTTACATTTTATTCAAAAACTTGAGCTTCACTTTTTTTTCTTGAAGTGTAGTTGGACTTCTTCTTCTTTGTCTTCTAGATCTTGATGCCATTTAGTTGTTGTTCTTAAACTTCTAGAACATAGTGCAAGTCTTTCTTCTTCTGTTTCAACATGGTTTTTCTGGTTGTCATCTTTAGGTGGACACTAAAAAATTTTGTCAAAAAAAATATGAATATATTTCAACTTTTCTTGGAGAGCATTCACTTCTTGGTGTTGCTCATCAATCGCAGCTATTTCATCATTTTGATTGACTTCTTCATTTGCTTGTACCCATTGTGCATCCTTCATTGCATCTTTAAAAACTGTGGGATGAGAAGAAACAATAGCATAGTGTAGATGTTCATCACTAACAGGTGTCTGCTCATAGATCTCCCTTAAACTTCTGGTTTTCTGATTTTGGGATGCATTGTCTGTCGCTGTTTCTTCTGTGCCGTAATTATCTATCTGTTGCTCATTCTCAGCAACTATTGCAACTTCTATGTTGTTATCAACTAACTCTTGCTCAAAGAGACTATCACTCACATCAGTGGGTGCTACTACATTAACAGGTTTAATGTCATCAACTAAAACAACTGGATAAACAACTTTGCTCGGATTACATGATCACTCGCTGCCGCATAATCAAAGTCTTTTGACTATCTTCCACTTCATTGTGGATTCCTAGTGCTTTACGTGAGTTGCAAAGTCATCTTCCTCTAGATTGGGTTCCTCACTAAAAACTTCTTTCAGTATATCCCATGCTCTTTTTGGAGTATAAGCTTCTACAATATATTGAAATAGTGAATAGTCTATAGTGTCTTGTATGAGAGATGAGGAAACAACTTTCCTTTTTTCTTTTTGGAACTCGGTCAAAGCCTTGAATGAATCTGGACCTTCGGATCTTCTTCAACTATGAATGCCACAAATCTTGTAATTTTAACAAATTACTTACTTTGACTTCCCATACATCATATTCATTTCCATGAATGGTCTCCCATAATAAGCCTTCTGGTAGTGCTTCTTGTGGCTCCATATTAAAGAATCAATCTTCTTTGAACTTCTACAATCTTTTTGTCTCCATCCAATAAGATTGGATCTACACTTATGTGTGCTTTCCACTATGTGAAAAGTCTTACCCAAGACAATACGGAATGGATCAAGCCATGGGCTCTGTTAAAGATTCAAACAAAGTGGATTCAAGACAAAAACACAATGGGCATATTGATTAGGTGGGAAATTGAATTACCTTCTCAATATTAAAGCAAGTATTTATAAGACTACATAAGAGCAAAGCCATAGATAAATACCATGGGTTGTCAAATACTATATTCTACTTAATGTAACCAACTCAACTACTAAACTACTTAACTAACTAACTATTTAATGCACTATTAATAATGAAATTACAATTCTTAACCCATATACATTAACCTACTTAACTAACTAATAACTAATTAATGCACTATGAACTAACTAATAACTAACTATGAATAGTAAAATTACAATTCTTAACCCCATAAACTTATTATATTGATTTTAATCATAATTTATATAAATTTTGCATTTCTAATAATTATTATTATTATATATAAGTGAACATCAAACCTACCATAAACGTGTTGTATTGGGTTTGTATCGAGTTCAATGTACATTAATTTGCGCGTCTTATTTCATTCTATTTTAATAAAAAAATGATTCTGGTCAAAAATGGATTCTTCTCACACGCACTCCATTTGACAAGTTATTTAATCTTGAGAATATAGAATATTAATTTGATAGAGTGAGAATATAATTTTTAAACATTAAGAATCGATAATACTTAAAACACATGCAAGAGAGAAATTATTTATATTTTTTTTTTCTAATACCACAACCAAAATATGTTATCGTTTCATAATACCACATCACAAAAATATAGAAAACAAACACACGAATCCAATAAAATAATAAATAATTCCAAAATCAAATTTCAGCAAATCCTTCGCAAGTTTAATAGGTCATAATATCTAATCAATATGCATATACATTTTGCTTCTTAACAATATGAATTGACATTTTATATTTTTTAATTCTTGCGATATTATTATTTATAAATTATAAATTTATATACAAATTGTAATATCAGTTATGTTTTATACTTTACACTTTGTTATTTTAGGTTTATATTTATATTAAAAATGTTATTAATTTATATTTATATTTATATTAAAAATATGTTTGATTATTATAATTTAAAACAAAATCTTAATCTTTTATTTTAAAATATAAAAATTTAATAAATATTTATAAAATTATGAAATTAACACTATAAAATTCTTGTGAACTTACTAATAATATTATAAACTCATAAGATTTTCGAATAGACACTATTAATGTAATCTTAAATTGAAGGTCAAAAAATATGTGGCTCTACTAAATTTTAAATTTTGTGTTTAACAAGTAAGATTGAAAACTCGCGGGTAGGGTTGTTTATTGGCTCGTTCTGACAATGTTGGAAGGGTAGGCGACGACCCTTGGGATAGAGGTTCACCCCAGTGGGTTTAGGGATGTTTGTGCACCTGCTAAATCACAAGTTATTCATATATCTGGCTTGTGGTTGTTGGATATACTCTTGGGAGGTTGGTGTTCCCCATGGTTAAAAAAAAAAGATTGAAAACTTAATTTTGAACATGTGTTATCTTTTAGTAGGTCATAGGTTCAAAACCGGATGGATAGGGTTTTTCATTGGTTAGTTGTGACAAGGTTTGAAGGGTAGTCAACCCCGGGATAGAGGCTCACCCAGGTGTGCTTCTAAACGTCTCAACCCTGCTAAGTCACAAACTTTTATATCAAAGTCATTTTCTAATTATCAATTAATAAAAAATTTATATAAAAATTATTTTTAAATTAAAAGTTTTATATCAAAATCATTTTCTAATTATCAATTGAATTTTTATATAATTTTTTTATTATTAATTATGAGAAATGCTTGTTAAATCTATTATATTTTTGTATCACTATATTACCTATATTTAAAAATGTTCATTAAATCTTTATTATATTTTTGCATCAATATATTATCTCTAATGATGATGATAATTGTGATAGGAAACATTGATTTTTATACCTTGTTTGTTAACCATGGTATGAAAGTTCATATGAAGATGTTCTTGCATTATTATTTGAGATGCTTTATTAGTTTTTAACAAAATATCTTATGGTGTGTTAGTTTGCTATTTTGGTTTTATTTATTTATATTATTAGTTTTTTTTCTTAGTTTTTGTAATTTTTTATTAATCTAGTAAATAAAAATTTAAAAAAAAATTGTATTTTGTAATATTTAGATTCAAATAATTGCATAGCAAGACAATTTTATTAATTTTACTAGTTTCCTAGATTGGATGGAAACATTTGGAATTTTAATAAAGGAGATAATAAATGATGTTTAGACATTAGAATGAGATAAATATTTAATAATGTAGCTTATTAAATAAATACAAGTGAAAATTGAAGTGGCAATGTACGATAGAGACTATGGGGCCCACACAAGCTAGAAATTTGGACCGCACGACATCCTCCTCTTTCAATTTTGAATCCATGGGAAGCCAAAAGGTTTTTGGGTGAGTTAGAAGGCTAATACACTTGGCCATATGCATCATAGGTCGAATTTCGGAGGAAATGTAACTTACATGGGAGATGAAGAGTCATTTTCGAGCTAGTGAGACACTTGGACTAGATTCCTTAGCTCTATGACATCAATGATGAAGATGCTATGACACCTATGACACAAATCAGATCTGAAGGCTGACATATGACATATTTGACATGTCAGTTCGAAATAGAGCATCCAATAGAGCTCTCATGTGAGTTGGGGAAGCTCAATGGGATCCAACTCAAATTTGGGGAAGGTGGAAGGCTAGGAAAGGGAGGACACATGGCAAATCATGAGCACACACCCTAATTCGAATTGGCTTGAGTTTTTGGATGGATTGGGAACCTTATAAGGCTAATAATTTTTATAAAATACATGAAGAAACCAAGAGAAGGGCTTTTGATCATTTGAGAAATTATCATTTGTGAGTTGTGAGAGCTAGTGGATCATTAGTTTTCTTGCCTTAGCCAATTTCGAGGGTGAAAGATTCACATCCAAGTTGGTGTTTGGAGAGGCCACTCAGGTCTTTCAAGGAGATTTAATAGAGTCTTATTTGTAGGTGTAAGCTACAGGAAAGTATGTCGATTCTTCTATTGCAACACTATCTATCAACCATTTTCAGTTTTCTTTGCATATTCATGCCCAAGGAGGGATTCCACCTTGGGTGAGCTCATGTACTCTTTGGGAGATCTATTCTTGATCTATTGATGATTGTAATCAGTAAATATGCTATGTTCTCCACTCTCAGAAAGTTTCAAGTCGAAATACCCAATATTTGTATGTCAAAATGACTTTTAATGAGCAAACAGTGACCATTTCCACTCTATTTTGATATATGCTATGGTAATGCTTAAATCATTTCGAATGGAGAAATGTATCTCTCATAAATGTATGATGAATGGACTGTCATTAATGTGTATTTCAAGTCTCATGTTCAGTACTTAAGCATTGGAAGCCATTTTACTCATTTTTAGTGCATTGGGAGAAGATTTGGTGCATTTTCCCCAAGGGTCGAAATTGTGATTTGGTAGCTCTTTTGAAAAGATTCATAACAACATGTATAAACTGAACCATTATGCATATGATACTTTTCAAATGTCCCTCACACATCCCTGCCTCTGTTCTGGAATTCGAGTTACTTTGAGACCATTTGTGAAGCCATTTGCGATAATTACCTAGGGGGAATTGGAGCCAAATTTGCTAGTAAAGACTCCTATTTTGAACAAAACATTAAACAAGTTTCTAGAAGTAATTGGGGGTTCATAAAACGTCCCTAAACATCATATTTAATATCTAATATCACTCATGTACCTTCTGAGAAAATTTAGGAGGATTTGGGCCATTTTAGAAGTTTAGACATCAAAACTAGTGAAGACCAAAATTGAGAAAAAAAATGAAAAAATTTGATCATGTAATATAATTTCAAAAAAAGACATTACACATTCTAAATATTGCAAATAAAAAACAATAAACAACAAGTATTATTATTTGATTTGATTTTGTTATAACTCTTAAGAATTATATTATAAAAATAAATTAAACTCTTTACAAAAACACACTTAAATTATATCATAACTTTATTGTAAAGTGCTTTCACAAAAGTGAATCTCTTGAAAGTAGCATTATAAATTATATAATAACTTTATTAACTTTATTGTAAAGTGCTCACACAAAAGTGAGAATATCTTGAAAGTTGCATTTATAGAAATAAAGTAAACTTTTTATAAAAACAAATTTATATTATATAATAGCTTTATTTAAACATGAACTTCATAAATTATAAAAGTAAATCACTTAAAAATATAAATTCAAAATTATTTTTCATACCAAAGTAAGTTACAAATTTATGCTTAAATCTAAACTTCATTTATATTATAAAAATGAGCAACTTAAATTACAAAATAGCAGGCTTATAGGATAGAGTTGTAGAAAGAGAACAATTCTTTAAATACTATTTACAAAACTAGTCAACTTCATCTTTACTACGGCATAACTTTATCATCGAAGTCCAAATCCAAGTCCAATTTCATTGGTATTTTTTAAAATTAAGTATTTTTGAGTCGCTCTCCGTTTAAACATTCAATATGAAGAGTCCAAGTGAAATCTTATTTGAAGTTTTAACTACTTTTCATAGAAATGAAGTTTTAACTATTTTGCGTAGAAATATAGTATAGAAGATTTACTAAGTAAATGAGTTTGGGAAGTTAGCTTGGGAACAAAAGCAACTCCCTTTGAACGAATGGATTGTTGTGAAAAATACTAATTTTAATTTTATTCAAAATATATATATATATTTTAAATTGCTAATTTTTATTTTATTTAATATTTCTTTTTAAGTTTAAGTTTAAGATTTGTAGATTTTTATTTATAGAATATAGTATATATAAAAACTAAATAATGATCAACTCATACATGTTATTTTCGCTAAGTTTAGAAATTTATATTTTTGTGCTTTTTTATTTTATTTTTCACTTTATTAAAAAGACAATTATTAATTAAGGGACTACTTACAATATGTCTTATTTAAAAGCATTTTGTTGCATCTTAGACTCGAGATACATCTAACAAAGCATTCATGGCTCAACAAACATAAGGCCTTGAGCATCAAAATAAGTAACATCTTTGCAAAAACAAAAACAAAACAAGGGACCCGAACCCTCTTATTCAACTTTTCCTCCTAATGTCAATAACAAAACCAAGTAAAGGAAAATAGACATTGCACTTTTTGTGAGCAAGATGGTCATAACGAGTCTAATTGTTTCAAGAGGACAGAAGCCTTTGAAGCAACGACAAAGAAGAAGAACACCAATCTAGATCTTTCTAAATTTCTAGTTCTCTTCTTATCATGGACATGCAATTTATGCCTCTGTTTTTATTTAGTTTTGCAACATTGATATTTTCTTCTAATGAGTGAATTATTAATTATAAATCATTTTATCATACAACTAATGATAAAGCTACATTTTCTACACTTAATGAATGTAACACCAAACAAATATTAAGATATCTCCTAGTGTTATAGGGTCTTGAACAACACAACTAGATGGTGACCATTTTATTAGTGGATTATGCTTTCAAATTCTTTCTTGCAACCTTATATCGATGTATTAACTAACTCATTCAAGTCAAGGAAAATGCATAGAATTTTCCACGAATTTTCACATCACCAAGTTGTAATTTAATATTTAAAGGATCCCCAACATATCTTAGCAATTGGAATTGTGAATGATATTACTAGGTTGTAAATATTTGACAACTGTGTCATCATTTCTTCCCTTAGTTTGTATTGCTCAAAGCAATGACATGATAAATTTTTGGTTTAAGTGGTTCAATCATATAAACTAATGCTCCTTGCAACAACGTAAACAGAATATTTGACAACTGTGTCATCATTTCTTCCCTTAGTTTGTATTGCTCAAAGCAATGACATGAGAAATTTTTGGTTTAAGTGGTTCAATCATATAAACTAATGCTCCTTGCAACAACGTAAACAGAATATGATGATTGATCATCCTCTCATTTCTTGTATAGATGGTGTTTGTTTTAGTTGTGTTCATAGCAAACATCATTGAGATAGCTTTGACAAATGTGTCTCTTGGATTAAAGCAAGTCAAGAAAATGGTACAAGAAGCTAATTCCTTCATGGTGGCCCAAATTTTACAAGAATCTTGTATAGTGTTTATGGTGTGTATTCATTATCTTGACCATATTTTGTTGACGATATGTGTTTTGCAAGCAAAAAAAGGTTGAGATCAATAGAATGCCTTGGAACAATTGGATTTTGATCATGGTAATTTTAGGATGTTTTTCGATGGTAAAGGTAAAAAATAATATGGGTGGTTGCGTGTATACCTTCACTTATCATACAATCACTATCTGTGCCTCTCGACAAACGCAGGGCACATTTCTAATAATTTATATGAATTTAATGATTTGTTGTTTGGAGTGGTTTTGGCTATCTAGATGGGTTGTGATAATTTGCAAATCTTTGGGGATTCTATGTTGTAAATTTATATGATGAAGGGGGAAGGGCACTTTAACAACATTACTCTGAGTTTACCAATTGATCAAGTAAATGTTTTGACTAGTCATATCTCTTTCGACAAATATTGTCGTATATTTAGAGAAATGAATCTAGAGGTCAATTGACTCTCCAAAGGAGGCCTTGGATTTCAATCGAATTGTGTCATAGTTAAAGAATTTTTTTCGGGGCAGGCTCAACAACAAACTGTTGAGAGTACAACATCAAGAGTCATTCTCCAGACTTGTGTTGTATCAAGTCAGGAACTTGTGTTGTATCAAACCCTATATATATCCTCATGTGTTGAGGTCGTGATGCTCTTGCCATGTAGTCTTGTGTTTTCTCAAGACTGTAGACTTGTGTTGTATCAAGTCTAGACTTATGTGCCATTCAAGTCATGGTGATTATCATAGATGGTACCTTATGAGGTGGATCTCTAATTATGGATATGGACTTGTGTTGTATCAAGTCATGATCCTCATGAAGTCATCTAGAGATTGTGTAGTCATTGAGGTGGACCTCCAGGTTGAGGTATAATGCTTTATGCGTTAAAGCGGTGATACTATGTGATGTATTACTAATCATGGTCACTAAGTGCTACAAGTCTCCTTTAGAGGTTAGCTACCTCTAGAGTGATTTACTTTAGCATATGACTATATGACCCAGGGTAATATGATATGATCATTAGTATGTGTGATAATTATTTTTAGTATAATATGATATGATGGATAAATAATAAATGCACATGTTGACCATGCAATAAATGATAAATAATAAAGAAAAAAATCATAGAGAGAGAATGAATTCAAATTGCTTAAAAATACCTCCAATGAACTTGAACCGATAAGGCTTTAGTAAAAAAAAAGCCTCAGTTGTATAAAGCATGCATCAGTTAGCTAAAAATATCCATGCAATGTTAACAATAGTATCTTGCATGGACGACACTAAAAGTGAAGCACCATGACACTTGGTTAATATCCTAAAATAGCAATCACGCATTCAGTTAAAGATTAAGTTCAATTCAAAGTCAGTTTGCATTCAGTTAAACCTATTCTTGGAATGTATGATGTATGTATTGTGCATAATGAAAAATCCCAAGGACAATGACTTACACCGGTGTAGGAAAGGCGCTACTGATTGCAAGGAGAGAATTTGATGCTCGCAGTTAATGTTTTCTCCAAGTCTATTCAAAGTTATGATACTCCTAGGAGCATTCATGATGATTCTATTCACTACTTTTTGCATGCTTGAGGTTTTGACTTGCTATTAAAGTGCTACACACTTGGCAAGTTTATGACAGTTGTTCTGAGTAGATCTCTTCTCTATTGCTTGGTTTTTCTCTCAATTTGTTAATGTGTTGTAAACCATTCTATGCATGTCTATTTATTATACTCAAAGAATTGTTGGGTTTTCCATATTCTGTATTTGGAGGGTTTTCCAAGGTATATCTTGTCTCATGTGGATTAATGCTTTGTGTGATTGGTGTGTTTATGAGATTCATATGTTCGGTGATTGATTGATAAAAGTTTTAAAGTTAAAAGATCTTCATTATTTATCAAATACTAACACAAACATGCTATCATCTACATGTTTTTTTAGTTAAATCCATGGTGTCACGGCTTCGTACAAGAGCATGCTTAGATAACTCTCTCACTCGAAATGGGATTGCTGGAAGCTTGCTCAAAATTTCAAGGAGCAAGGCATCCAACTCGACTTGGGAGAATGACACCATTGGGCATGCCAAGTCTAGAGCTCAGCATGCATGTGACTTGGCAAGGGGAGCGAGTGTAGAATGGTAGAAGATTTAGTAGATGATGTAGAAGACGCTAAAGCACTAAATGTGCCTTCAGCAAGCACAAGTGTGAATCATGGTGATGGTGAAGGTGAAGAATTCTTGACACGATATGCAATAGAAACTGTGCCATTCTACATCCACGCCATGGGAATATCAAAGTCCCAACTGTCGCATGATAAGATGACAGAAGTAGGATGACATCTAGGTGAAGTGGAGGTAGTCCTAGCCTACTTGGAAGCAAAGGGTTTCTTTCTTAAGAAAGCAAAAGAGGGGAAGATGAAGGAGTTCAAAGTTGTTTTAGGCACCCTTTGGGAGTATGAAATTATCAAAAGAGGCTACTAGTTTTAGATAACTTGCAACACGATGATGATTATGTATGCAAGAATTGTTCTCCATTCAAGGGGAAGAGAAAGGGTACTGTAAGGAACCGAAATAGAAGAAGGAAACATCAGGGCAAGGCAGAGGTGGTGTATTTGATAGTTTTAGAAGACTGTTGCATGGAGGTAGTATACTTGAACAAGTTGGCAATCATAATTGTGGAATCTGAACTAATGAAGGCTTAATTAAAGGAAATGGTATGCAACTCTGTAGAAGCTAATGTGGTCTTAAAGCACTTATGCAGTTGACATGAGTCAGATGGATAGATTTCTGAGATCATTGAGGGAGACAACTTTGGATTCCATTCTCTTGTTTTCCTATGAGGAGTACAGGCGTGCCAGCTTGCAGCCTTTGGTGCAGGTAGAGAGCTCGTCAAGTTTTGAGTATGGGACCTTAGAAAATTTAGCCCAGGCGCAGAGTTGCAAAAGACATGTTCAGAAGTGTGGCAAAGGGGAAGACTTTGTCTGGATTCAACAAAAGTTAAGCGATTCCACCAAAGCATACAAGAAAAGATGGTTCAACCATGAAGAAGTTTGTTCCCATGGAGGTTGAGTGATGGTTGTATTAGATACCCAACCAGTTCAACTCCTGGGTGGCCAAGTTGATGAAGGCATGACAGAATCGACCAAGTATTGTATGCATCATTAGGTTTAACAAGTGCAACTGCTAAATCATGATAACTCTTATGGAGTACTAGTTGTGAAGGCAATGGGTGGTTGCAGTTGCAAGTCAACAAGGGCAGTGTAGTATCATGGAGATGTTGCATATGATAATAACTACTTAAGGTCGAGGAGGATGTCACATCTTCATGCAGGAGCTCACTTACTCGAGACATGATTGCATGGAACCGCGTCCAATAGCTCAACGATAACGGACCAACCAAATCGACTTGGGAGTACAACACCATTTGGCATGCCGAGTCAAGAAATGGACATGTAGTTACTTGGAAAATGGCACGCGCGCAACAAGACGTGGGAAAAGAGAAAAGGCACGAGGCAATAATGTAGACAATTGTTGGAGGTGGCGTGCTAGAAAGGCAAGCCAAGATGCTTTCCCACATCTGCACAAACCTTGGACTTGGAAGAGCATGTAGCCTTAGCATGGAAAGAAAGGAAAGTGTCAGCGAGTGACGTGGGAGCATGTTGTATGGGAACAACTCCATGTATGCACATCGACATGAACATATGGCACAACTAGAGCATGTTGAGAGCAGTGCACATCCACCAAACATGCAAGTATGCATGTCACGTTAGAAGCT
The DNA here is from genome assembly GCA_001517045.1 of Pseudotsuga menziesii. Taxonomy (NCBI): domain Eukaryota; kingdom Viridiplantae; phylum Streptophyta; class Pinopsida; order Pinales; family Pinaceae; genus Pseudotsuga; species Pseudotsuga menziesii. The sequence goes on along the minus strand of LPNX010011137.1, from coordinate 137,266 downwards.
CACGACATGACATGAAGTGAAAGAAAAATGTTGGAATACTTAGCATGCGAGTGATTGAAACCACAAGGTGAACTCTTGGGTGCACCATAATGCCAAAGTGCAAGTATATATAGTGTAGGAATGGCTCAAGGCAAAGCATTCAAGGAAAATCAACAAGTGTTGGCAAGAGGATCTAAAAGGATTGCATCCAAGACATGCGACTTGTTGTTGGTAACAGGAAAGTCGTAGGATCGAGTCAGGAGGCTTCGATGAGTGCAACAGACTGGAAAATATGGATGCACCAATAAGGCATAGGAAACAAACTTGTGATAAGGAAATAAAATACAAGGTTTCTCTTGGAGTTAGCTAGGTTGGGCTCTTCCTTGGATGGGTTGGCCTGTAGGAAGATCCATTCGTTGTACCATTGTATATTTATAAATTTCTTATTCTTTATATAAGTGAGATCTTGGGCACACCGTTTGGGTTCCCACCTTTCATATTCTATGTACTTTGTTTGTTTCTTGGCTAAGTATGTTGGTTTACTGTCAGATGAGAACTTGTTGAAATTTGGCTAAGTATAAGAAAACAAGTGCATCAGAACTTAAGTGAATGAGAGTAACTTGTAAACGTTTTAACGTTTGGTTAGGTGTATTTTTTCGATGAGTATTCTGAGTTGGTCCCACCCATAGTTAGAGGTCGGGAAGTGCCTCATGGGGCCATGAGATGATAGAAAGTATCTTATTCCTGGGGCTATGTATATTGTGAAATAAAGAAATTGAAACTGTTGATCATCTTTTTGTCTTTTGCAATTTCAATAGACTTTTTTAGAAGGACATCAATGAATTCCTTCAAATTGATTTAGGTTGAGTTACCTGTAACATTAAACACAAATTCAAGTCATGGGGCCTGCAGGTCAAGAATAATGATTATATTTCCTATTTTTGTTTGTTAGGAATTACAGAATATGAGGAACAAGGCTATGTTTGATGATATATCCCCCAATATTTTGGTTTGTAATAGAAAAGTTATGATTCTATACCAATATTATCATGTAATTAGTAAAACAAAACATATTAGGCAGACTAAGGCCCCAACTTTCTCATTTTGTACTACCATTAGGTTTTTTGACGATGCTGCCAGACATGGCTCATGTGGTTGTGGCATGGTTCTCAAGATCAATGTTTCCAAAATCATTTCAATTTGTGGATGGGTTGTGGCTTTGGATCGAATACCAGAGTAGAGTTAGTTGCAGTGATTAATGGTATCTCTTCAATCCATGTTTATGATGATTCATAGGTGATTGTCCAGTGGACTACTAGAAAATACAATCTTCAAGTATTAAGCCTAGATACTTGGAATCAAAGAATATTAATCCTATTTAAGGTTTTCTCTAGTTTTTATATTTCTCACATATATGAGATACAAACCATGATAGCATATTATATTTCCAAGAAGGCTATTGATATTAATAAAGGTATGCTTCTTTATAAGCAATTTTTTGAAGGAGAACTAATTTGTAAATGAACTGTTGTTTTGATCAAAGTTACATATATCGTGTCGGCGAATATATCGCCGGGGGTCCGGAATGAAACTTATTGGCAGCAACGACGAAAATATCGGAAAATATTGGCAAATGTCGTTTTGCATTAAAAAATACAAAAATAAACATTTTTTTTCAATTTTTTTGACATCTAAAGCAACAACAACATCAAATAACATAAATATTAAAATACAACTCATATATAAGATGCATAATATGTCAAATGGTGGATCATGATCATATATCGACTATAAACTGAAAATACTGAAATATGTTCTTGATGGAATGATAGAACATCACATCAAATGATCAAAATAAATGTCTCTCAAGAGATGAATCATCATGACTCATGACTCATGAGGCATGTAGATAGTGTATAGAGTCTAGACATATGACACCAACATAGTATGATAGTACAATGATAAAAATAGGAATCAAGTCATCGATTCCCTAAGGATGATCCTCTAATCAATCCACCCCTTTTACGGGTCAAGGGCACTGGCAGTGGCACCACTCTTCCTCTAGAAGCAGTAGGTGGTCGTGGAGGTGGTCCAGATGAGCCTGGGGTGGAACTGGAACCTCCAACTGCTCAAGTAGATGCTGTGGATGAGGTGAGCTGTCTCCTCCCAGTCCCAACTGTATGACTCTGTGGAGGTGGTGGACCACCAAGAGCTGGTCGACGCTGCAAATCAGTATCAACCTCCTCCTCAATGTCCTCATAGTCATAGGCATAATCATCCTCTAGAAGTGGAACATCAGCATCCTCCTCTTCCCCCTCCTCTGACAGATCT